>JAJJMB010008487.1:1993622-2284280 GCA_023531105.1 Papaver atlanticum | reverse complement strand
TGTGTTGCTGTAGCTGGAGGCAGGGCGAGGACCACGTCGGCCATTGGTTGAACGATTTGGCCGCTGTGTATTACGATTTGAAGAGTAGGCAACAGCAGCAGCCAGTGCTGTAGGTGGAGCTGCTACGGTTTGCTGGAAACGACGAATCTCCTCCGTACGAAGTTGTGATCGAGCAGTATCAAAACTTGGCATTGATTGTTGAATGAATGAGGCAACGGTGTTGTATTCCTCCGGAAGGCCATTAACGAGTTGGATAACCAATCTCTTCTCATTCATGGGAAAATCAAGATCATGTAATCGATCGGACAGTGATTTTAACTTGTCACAGTAATCATCAACACCAGTACAATCAACAAATTTAAGATTAACAAATTTACTTTCAAGGGTTGCAGCGCGGTTACCTTTGTTGTCTTTAAAAAGCTTCTTAAGGTGACTCCAAATCTCATGAGCAGTGGTGCCATATTTGAGGACGGTAAGCATTAAATCTTTGGCCATGGTAGAGAACATCCATTGGCGACAGAGAGCGTCCAATTGCTTTACGGTATCGGCATCAAGATCCGCTGGCGTTGCTGATCCGTCAATGAGAAAGAGGAGACGGTGAGCTTGAAGATGGAGTTCAAAAAGAAAAACCCATGAAGAGTATTCATCCTGTTTAATGTCTAGGAGAATAGGGATTAAGGATTTGATGTTTGTGACAGCGAACGCCGGATGTAGAGGTTTTTTATCACCAGCCATATGAGTTTTTTAGAAGAAAAAAAATAAAAAATTTGAAAAAGAGAGAATAGGATCGAGGTTAGGACGATACCATGTTGAAATATGAATCATCTTCCTTAGAGAGTCTTGCCTCCCTTTGGTTGTTTTATATTATGTTTATTAATGACTTAATATTTTCAGTTAATGTAGAGAATAACTAGAATAACTCTAAGAAAGGTAAGAGAATAATGTCTCATCTATTAATCTTCGTCTCTAGCAATCTATCAGTTTTATTTCTCATTTCTACAATAAATCCAAGAACTATAAAGATACTTAATGCCAATAATATTCTAGGTAAATTGACTAGCTATCAGTTGTTTCTCTTTTTCTTCATTTCTGTTACTCAGTTACTGTACAGATAAATGCTCAAGCCACTGTTATATTAATGGGAAATCATCAAACTGATTGGCAATTACAATTACAGACTCTTTTTATATCAAGCTATGTAACAACAGCTGAAACAAGACATAATTAAGTGTAAATTCCCCTTTAAGTATATTAAAGCACTCATTCATACTCCCTGCAGCCATCACTTGACGATTTGGACTCACAGAAACAGGCTCGTATTCGAAAACAGGTGATTAAACAAATTAAAACCGAAGCTTATTTTTGGTGTAGAAACTCTGATCCTATGAAGGGGATCTCCCTGGGGCCAATTTGTCGCTATTTAGTGGGCTTTGTTTGGTGTCAAGGGTGTGGGGTGTTGTGGTTGTTTTGTAACAGAACCCCCTCTGTTCTTGGATGGATGTACTGTGCTTACTCCCCATAAGCATTTTTAAATATAATTCTTTCGTTTGCTGAGTAAAAATAAAGTACATTAAAGCACTCATTCACACTTTTTATTTGGTAATAATATACTATCGGATGCATTAGTAGTTGTTTTTTCTGCTGCCCGCAGTAGTGGTGCGTACTTAACGTGTTGGCATATTATTTGGTGAACAAACGTTTGGAACATTTTTAAGTGATATACAATTACAGACTTCAGATTGAGCTATAACTGTAACCAACTAATCACAAACTATTATTAATAGAAACTCTTCTACGTCTGAATTCGGAGGATGGACTTGGGCCCGTCTCGGTGCATAAAAGTGCTAACATTTCTTTCTGTCCATATATGAAATAGGTCTAGTGTCTTGTGAATCTAGTGTGCGCTTCTCACAATTTTGTCCTAACATAATTGAAAGTCTCTTCCATTGTGGATACAAAATACCGCACACTGATTTGGTATGCGAAATAATCCCTTTAGTAGCAAGCGAATACGAACGCATACAATACGCCCAAGATGACGAACCAGATGACGTCACCAAAGAACGACAGAAGTGTGATGAACTACGCGACACTAAAGAATCCGTGCGGCGATGTTAAAGTCTAAGCGATGTTGACGCGCCCCAGATCCGAAATTAGGGGCTTTATTAGCTGTCCTCCACTATGTAAACTCCTATAAAAGGAGCCTTAAGCCTTTGTAGAAGAGAGAGGTTTTTTTGGTAAGCAGAGATAAGATATTTAGGACAGAGAAAGTTATTTGCTTCCCAAGTTAGGATTTCTATTCATATATTTTGTATTTGATATATCTTTTAATAAAATGATTTAGAGTTTTCCCCATTATGTCTTGAATAGAGTTTGTAGATCTTACTTGGGTGTGGTTGTAGGGTTTCCAGCAACTACATTTTGGCGCTAGAAACACTACCTGCTGCTTGTTAGAATACATCTTGGATGATATACCCTGTTGGTGAAGAAAACTTTGAATTAACAAACTTTTTGGTTCTTTGAAGAATACTTTTAGGACTAAAGAATGATGAGGCAGGCATCTGCAGGAGAAGAAATCGCAGAAACGAGAAGAGATGAAATTGTTGAATCTTCACAGAGGGGCGAAAAAAACAACCAATCTCGACAAATCAAGGAATATATCCAACAGGTACAAAAGGAGAA
Source organism: Papaver atlanticum (assembly GCA_023531105.1). Classification (NCBI taxonomy): domain Eukaryota; kingdom Viridiplantae; phylum Streptophyta; class Magnoliopsida; order Ranunculales; family Papaveraceae; genus Papaver; species Papaver atlanticum. Next base: position 2,281,598 of record JAJJMB010008487.1, on the reverse strand, counting down.
TAAGTGCAGAAACCAAACATGTCGTGAAGTACAAAACGGACGAACGAAAGCAGTAAGGATTATCGAAACAAAATAAGGGAGAAGAAGTCTACAATGCAATTCAATAACAAAAACGATTATGGATGATACGGATTTTCATGCAAGAATCACAGGTAAACTACACAAGCACGATTATGAAGGAAGAAAAATCATGACGGTAGAAAAGATATCTCCTTTGAAGGAGTGGGAAAACCATAAGATAATATTCGCAGCGGATGATATACCGGAAGAAAATTTAAGGCGAACAGATCCACTGGTGGTTACAATAGCTGCAGCGCGAAAGCAAAAAAGTCAAAGTGCGAAAGCATCAGAAGAGTGGGCGATAGACAGAACCTTGATAGACACGGGCAGTTCGGTAGACATTTTATTTTACCACCCATTCAGGAGTATGGTATATAAGGACGCGGATCTAACGCGCTCTACATATAGCATTCACGGATTTAATAAGACAATAACAAAACCGAAAGGTGAGATAACCATACGAATACATTTAGGAGAAATAGAAACGCAGGTAACATTATGCGTAGTGGACGTGGAGTCACCATACAATATGCTATTGGGACGACCATGGGTGCATGCGATAAAAGGCGTGGCCTCAACTCTTCATCAGTGTGTGCATTTCCCAATACCAAGTGGAATAGGCGAAATCAAAAGGGATACCAGGAGTGCGAAAGTTTGCAGTCAAATAGATGTGCCGAACTATGAAGGACGCGCAAAGAAACGAAAAGATAGATGGAGGAAGGAAAAAGAATCGAAAAAGGAAGATGAACTCAGAATATACATGATAAGAGCACAAGAAGGAAAAGCAATACAAAGCGAGATCCCAGAAAAGGAAGGTGAGCCAATACATAAGATAAAGGAACCATCACCATCAGGAGAACCAAAGGCGAATTTCACCGCAGCAGAGCCGACAAAAGACATAAATACTGGGACAAAAGAAGAACCAAAGATGTTGAAAATTGGAACTAAGATGGACAAGGAAGAAGAAGAAAGGACGATCAACCTTCTGCGGGAGTATAAAGACATTTTCGCATGGAGCATGGACGAAATGCCAGGTATAGACTCTTATGTTGCATGTCACAGGTTAGATATCAACAAAAACGCAAGGCCATTCAAGCAGAAAATAAGGAAGATAACAACAACATATCATCCCCAAATAGAAGCAGGGTTACAGAAGATGCTAGACGCAGGAATAATCAGGCCAGCAAAGTACCCAGAATGGATAGCAAACATGGTGGTAGTACCAAAGAAAAATAAGGGAATACGGATTTGCATCGACTTTAGTGACCTGAACAAGGCGTGCCCGAAGGACAGCTTCCCACTCCTAGATATACCACAAATGGTGGAAGCAGCAGTAGGTAACGACAGATTATCACTGATGGATTGATATTCGGGCTACAATAAATTCCATTGGCAGAAGAAGATCAGGAACACACGTCTTTCTTCGCACCAAGAGGATTGTATTGTTATACGAGAATGCCTTTTGGTTTAAAAAATGCAGGCGCAACTTACCAAAGAATGATAGAAAAGATATTCACGAAGTGGGGTGCATACGACATTAGAAGTCTACGTGGACGATATGCCAGTGAAGAGTACAAAGGCGGAGGACCATGTTGACAACTTGAGGGAAATTTTCGAACAGATGCGGCAGTTTAAAATGAAAATAAACCCAGCGAAATGCATCTTTGGAGTAGGATCAGGGAATTTTTTAGGTTACATTGTATCAAAAAAAGGGATAGAAGTAGATCCAAAAAAGGTGCAAGCGGTTCGTTACATGCCATAACCAGCAACAGTAAAAGACGTGCAAAAATTAAATGGACTACTAGCATCGTTAGGGAGGTTCATTTCACGCTCATTAGACAAATGCAAGCAGTTTTTCAACATCTAGAAGAAGGGAGCCAAATTCGAATGGACGGCTGAATGTGAGAAAGCGCTACTAAGCATTAAAAACTATTTAATGAATTTATCTATTTTGTAGAAAGCAGAGCCAGGAGAAGAATTATTAATATATTTAGCATCAACACCACATGCGTTAAGTGCCGTATTACTTCGCTTGGATGAAGGAGTCGAAAAGCCAATATACTACATAAGTAAAACTTACAATTCCGCAGAAAAAAATTACACAAAGATAGAAAAGCTTATCCTCGCACTGGTCTATGCAACAAAAAAGCTCCGTACTTACTTTCAAGCTCACAAAATTAAGGTACTAACAAAAGTACCAATGAATCCGTACTGAAGAATTCGAAGAGATCAGGAAGAATAGAAAGATGGAACGCACAAGTGGGACAATTTGGAGTCAAATAAGAAATATTATCTTCATCAAAATCACAGGTTATTATGGACTTCTTGGCAGAGTTTCCATTAGAAGAAGACGAAGGAGTAGAAGAAATGATGGACATAGATGAAGACCAAGGAAGTCTTAAGGACTTGTTAACAGAGCGTAACTCAAAAAGATGGGAAATACTAGTAGATGGTTCTTCAAACGGCGAAGGAAACGGTATGGGGATAGTGTTCATTTCACCACAGGGAGCAAGAATGGCGCACGCATTCAGGTTATAGTTCGCATCCACTAATAATGAGACATAATATTAGGGAGTAGTGCACGCACTAAGGTTGGCAGTTGAGATGGAGTTAGACGATATCATGGTGACTAGCGACTCACAGTTGGTAATATGCCAAATACAAGGGTTATATAGCACAAATGAACCATCTCTACAAAAATACAAGCAACTCGTCGTAGAACTCTTAGCAAAAATAAAAAACATAAATTGGAGGCACATATGCAGGAAGGAAAATCGATTCGCAGACGCACTGGCATTCATTTCCTCTATGTTAATGGATCCCACTGCAAGGTATATAAAGATAGAGACACTCTCTTTTCCATCAATTAAAAAAGAAGAAGAAGAAGACGCAGACGTCATGATAGTGGAAAACGCAAAAGAAAGACAACTAGATAAAGAGGAAGACTGGAGAACCCAACTTCATTTATACCTAGAAAAGGGAGAGATCCCAAGAAACAGATTAGAGGCGCACAAGTTAAAAAGTCGGGCGACAAATTACGAATTAAGAGAGGGCGTACTCTATCGAAATTCCTTCCTTGGACCATCACTAAGATGTCTTACGCGAAAAGAAGGCATGGAAATCTTAAAGACAGTACACTACGGCGACGCAAGGAACCATAGCGGGGGAAGATCCTTAGCTTACAAAACAAAGATGCAGGGATACTACTGGCCCTACATGCATAAAGACGCAAAAGAGGTATCCAGGCGGCGTGAAGAATGCCAACGACACGGGAAAAGTATACATGCACCAGGAGCGACGCTAAACTCATCAACAAGTGTGTGGCGATTTGCAAAATGGGGTCTAGACATTGTAGGACCATTTATACCAGGAATGGGGCAAAGGAGATACTTAATCGTTTCGACAGGCTACTTTACAAAGTGGGCGGAGGTTAAAGTAGTCCAACATATACGAGATCGGGATGTATTCACCTTCATATTTGAGAATATTATTTGTAGATTTGGAATTCCTATGCAAATAGTCTCTGATAATGGAAAGCAATTTGAGGGAAAAAACATATATATGCTACTTAGTGCATTCAAGATCCAAAACGGAAAACCAACTCCTTTATATCCGCAGAGTAATGGGAAGGACAAGAGAAGTGTTGAGTGTAGGTGCGCGGCGAACTTTCTTAATCTTCTTCTTCTCGCGATGAATCTCACTCTCAGTACCCTTCGAAGAACAACGCAGATAAGAAACATAGGCAACAATATTGTTTTAACTTTAAAAAGAAGAGAGTATTTCTTACTACCTTGTCATGCGAAGGCTTCCTCTTACGAGATTCATCCTCCATAGAGCCCAAAGAAGAATTAGGGTTTGAAACTTTAATACGAAGATTATTAGAAGGAGAGCTTTTGCTGCAACAAAACCAGTATGGGAATATGAGGAACAGCAGCAGATTAACAATGGCGGTCGAAAACTTAAAAGAAAGAAAAACAGAAAGAAAACAAGACAACAAGGATAATAGAGAAAGCTAACTTGGGATGAGAATCCATAAGACCAAAAGAAGATCAGTGCGGGTGAAATTTCTCAAAAGGTGGAGAGTGAGAGGGCTTCGAGAGGAGGAAGGTGAAGAAAATTCACAGAGAAGAAAGGAAAATAGAGAAAAGAAAAGATATCTTTCCTCACCACAGTCAATAAATAAGGAAATTTTGGGAAAGAGGATACCGGTTAAATCAGGATGTGCCAGTTAAAAATGGGAAATGACGACATGTGTAGACGGTTAAACCGAAATTCCGGGAACATGTCGGTCGAAGAGAATACGAAAAGATGAATTGGTGCGGAAAAATAACAAATTGGGGATTTCTCATACCGCTCTTTCGATACAAAATACCACACACTGATTTGGTATGCGAAATAATCCCTTTAGTAGCAAGCGAATACGAACGCATACAATACGCCCAAGATGACGAACCAGATGACGTCACCAAAGCACGAAAGAAGTGTGAAGAACTACACGGCAGTAAAGAATCTGTGTGGAAATGTTAAAGTCTAAGCGATGTTGACGCGCCCCAGATCCGAAATTAGGGGCTTTATTAGCTGTCCTCCACCATATAAACTCCTATAAAAGGAGCCTTAAGCCTTTGTAGAAGAGAGAGGTCTTTTTGGTAAGCAGAGATAAGATATTTAGGAGAGAGAAAGTTATTTGCTTCCCAAGTTAGGATTTCTATTCATATATTTTGTATTTGATATATCTTTTAATAAAATGATTTAGAGTTTTCCCCATTATGTCTTGAATAGAGTTTGTAGATCTTACTTGGGTGTGGTTGTAGGATTTCCTGCAACTACATCCATATAGAAGATCCACTCACCAAATTAAATGCGTTTGGTGAGTTGTTCTTCTGTTTTAATCCACTTGAATGTGCATTCAATATGGAAGATTAATATTCTGTATATTAGGATATATACCGGTCACTTGACCATAGTATGTGGTCATAAGGTCAATGTATAAATACTCCTCCTCTGTTTTATTGTAAACTACTTAAACATTATATTGTGTAATAACAATACGTATCTGCTAAAATATTTTCATGGTATCATTAAGGTCGATCTAGGGTTTCTTTTCTGTCAAAACGTTTCAATAATTTTCAACAACAAAATTGGTGTTTCAATCATACAATAGCAGATCAAATACGTTTCAATCGTAGCATGTATTTATGTCAAAACTCTAAATTTCTCAACCTACATATTTAATTACGGCTTTGAAAGTTGGCTTGCGAACCTATTAACCTAGCCGTGAAACATCCTCAGGAGATACAATGTCATTTATGGCCAGAAGTTCTTAACTTCCCATCCGTTGTGTGTCTGTACGGCCGGGAAGTATTCAATTCCCAGCTTATACATGTTTTTACAGCTTGGAGTTCCTTTGTTCCCAACCGTATACGGCATTTACGGCTAGTTCGATAAATTATCACAGCCGTAATTGAAAGAAACCCAGTTTTTCCCCCTGGTTTTTAACAGATTTAAATCGATATAATTGTTATTGGGAGTTGATTATAAGGTTTTCCTTAGTTCTATGACGACGACTTTCATCATTGTTATTGGGATTCAAAGTTTTTCAGAAAAAATTCATCATCAAAATCAAGGAAAAAAAAGGAAACAAAGATTTTTTTGATATACAAAAGATTAATCATTAAATTAGTCTATTCCATTCACTAATTATAATTAGGTTAGTTAAACTTCATAATTAACACTAATTCAATTGAGGTGTGTATTAGACGTTAGAAAAAAATGATATGATAGGGATAACTTTATTTACTATTTACTATTTGGTGACCCAGTGAAGCCTCAAAATTCCCAGCTGGTTTGCAGCCCCACTTACAAAAAATCCAAGAACTAAGTAGTAATGGATATACTTAATGCAATCCATGTTCAAGTTTAATTGACTAGCTATCTGATTAATCTCACATTTATGATTTATCATTAGGCAGCATTCAGAGAGATTTGGATACAGAGATATTTGAAGCAAAAAAATTAGACCTTTTACTTACTCACATGTGCGTACACCTGTTCCCATTTAACTATCTGAATCAGATATTGTACCCAAAAACACATTTTGTAAAATAGGCCGGAGCCTGGGAGCAATTAGGACAACATATTTTGGCGGCTTCCATTCTCATTTCTTGCTATATCTCACCTTGGGCCAGAGAGTTCGGTCGCCAGGATTATTAATAGAGAACCGTCAGAACTCTGACGCAGGAAATTCATTGATTCAGCTCTCATCGGGGAGCCCATCACCTTCAAGCATTTTAATAAGGAAAAATCGCCAAAATGCCCCAATTTGGGAGGCATGGTTGCGGAAATGCCCCGGATTTTAAAACAAAGTTAAAATGCCCCAATCCGTTAACTTTTCCATCCAAGCTAGTTAAATAGTGAATTTGGCACACATGTGAAAAAAAGACAATAATAACCCTTTAGGATTAAGGGTTTTAGGGTTCAGGGTTAGGGTTAAGAGTTTCAGGGTGGTGGTTGTGGTGGTGGTGACGGTGGTTGTGGTTGTGGTGGCGGCGGCGGCGATGGTGGTGGTTCTGGTGGTGGCAGCGTTGGTGGTGGTTCTAGTAGTGGTATGGCACTGGTGGTGGTGGTGGTGGAGTTGGTGGCAGTGGTGGTTCTGGAGATGGCGGCGCTATTGGTGGTGGTGGTGGAGGTAGCGGTGATGGAGGCGGTGGCGGAGGTAGCGATGATGGAGGCGGTGGAGGTGGCGACGTCGGCGGTGGCGGTGGTGCAACAATGGTTAAGGTGGTGGTGGTGGTGGCGAAAATATGACACGTGTCACAATATTAAGGGTTTGTTAATTATAAGAAGAAAATGTCAATTTAATAAAAATTGGGGTTAAAAATGACTTTTCTTCACATGTGGGAGCTCACATGTGTGCAAAATTGACCATTTAACTAGTTTGGATGGAAAAACTAACGGATTGGGGCATTTTAACTTTTTTTGAAAACCTGGGACATTTTCGCAAACGACAGCACCAAATTGGGGCATTTCAAATCTTTGCCCTTTTAATAATTGCCGACAGCTTTGGTCGTTGCCCTGGAAACTATATCTAGCTTTCTTTTTTGATAGGTAAACTGATAATGTCACTATTCTCACCTGGGATGATAGTAAGTCGTTAGAAGGATGATCTACGAAAGCAGGATAGCTTGAAACATAATAGTAACCCATTCGCATGACTCCTTTTTGGCTTACTTCCTTGCGCAGATCTATTGCTCTTTCCCCTGCCGTAAGTTCAAAAAGTAGCATTCCAAATCCAAAGATACCGGTCTTAATAGAAGATGCTCAGGAGCTGTATGGCCTACTTACTGTTCCTCATGGAGATATAAATAGACATGTTGGAGAACTTACAACAATTAACTTCCTAGTATTCCAGTCCAACAGTAAAACAAATTTCTAGGTCACATAAATATGTTCATTTTTGTTGAATCACATGATTGCCCACAAAACCGGCCATTTTATTCAGAGAAAAACTTATCAAGGATTCGACAGAAATCTACAAAGAGCCAGGACATAAAACAGATACAAATTGAAAGATTATTGTCATTGTAATAAACAGTCACCTGACTCGATATATAAGTTTTAATGACAAACCAACTGACTGCTTACTCCAGCAGACATCCATCTTACAAAGATAATCCAATTTTTTTTTGAAAACATAACAAAAACAAATATGGTCGTACTCCCTAGTGGGAATCTTCTTCATCTTCAGATTTCCAGCAGCTCTTTAGGATAGACCTGGGAGATCTACAGCTGCCAACATTCACAAAGCTTTGGGACATTATTACCAATATCAGAGTACACAGCAACAGAGAACCCATTCGGCTCAAAGCAAGATAGAACCCTCCTTAAAAGCTGTTTCAGATCAACAGCATTCTTCAGATCATACCCTACTGCTTCAAAGCTTGCACAACTGAAACCGTCTTCTGGTGCAACATGAATAGTAGAAATAGCAGGTCCTTGAATACCATTCATCGAGTAGCCACATGGGTAAAATACAAAATCGCTTATGTTAGAAATCTGGAAGAATCTTCCTTATGCCAGTCATCCCATTTTGAAGTAGATAACTTTTTTATTGATTATTGATGCCATTAGTACACATTGATAGGTGAAATCAACACGCTATAATGGACAAAATTCCTAGTCTACTATTACTGTATACCCATTACCGGGGGTTTATAACCGCCGGAAGAAATGGAGGAGGTGACGATGATGAAGATGCAGACGAAGAAGAAGATGAATATGAAATCTGAGGTGAAGGAGCTGGAGTTTGTGGTGGTGGCGGCAGCGGCGGCGGAGAAGGCGGCAGCGGAGGAGGAGGAGGAGGCGGCGGCGGTGCAGAATTCAGCATAAACATTAGGAATATCATATACAGGATTATGGTTAATAGCAATAAGGAAAGGAATAACCACAATAAATCGTTTGATTCTGTTGGTATTGGTGGTGGTGTTGACCTGATATCATGGGGCCAGAAGTTGACGGAGGGCGGCGGAGCAGGTGCTTCTGCTGGTGTTGAAAAACTGACTCTCATAATTTAAAAACTGAAAAATTTAGAAGGTGTTTCTCAAAACCATTTAGTAGGACTATCTTATATTCCGACTCGCATCAATATCAGTAAGAAGCCCCAAAATTCCCAGCTGGTTTGCTGCCCCACTAGAATAAATCCAAGAACTACGTAGTAATGGATTAATTGACTAGCTATCTGATTAATCGCCTATCGGATTAATTGCACATTTATGATTTATCATTAAGTAGCATTAACCATAATCTGAATATAAGATAGTCCTACTAAATAGAGAACCGTCAGCACTCTGACGCAGAAAAACAAATTTCTAGGTCACATAGATGTATTCATTTTTGTTAAATCACATGGTTGCCCACATAACCAGACATTTTATTTCAGAGAAAAGCTTATGAAGGATTCGACAGAAATTTACGAAAAGCCGGGACATAAAACAGATACAAATTGAAAGATTATTGTCATTGTAATAAACAGTCACCTGACTCGATATATAAGTTTGAGGAACTAACCAACGTACTGCTTACTCTTAACAGACATCCATCTTACAAAGATACTCCAAGAAACAAATTCAAAACATAACAAAAACAAATATGGTCGTACTTAATAGGCTCCCTAGTCGGAATCCTCTTCAGATTCAGATTCCCAGCAGCTCTTTAGGATAGACCTGGGAGATCCACAGCTGCCAACCTTCACAGTTCAGGGACACTATTACCAATATCAGAGTGCACAGCAACAGAGAACTCATTCGGCTCAAAGCAAGATAGAACCCTCCTTAAAAGCTGTTTCAGATCAACAGCATTCTTCAGATCATAACCTACTGCTTCAAAGCTTGCACAACTGAAACCGTCTTCTGGTGTAACATGAATAGTAGAAACTTGCAGGTCCTTCAATACCATTCATCGAGTAGCCACATCGGTCAAATTCAAAATCGCTTATGTTAGAATCTGGAAAAATCTTCCTTATGCCAGAGGCTTCAGTCATCTCATTGGCTGTGCTTGATTCAGTTTTGTAGAACACGGATGCACACTCCTTGTTTAGACCAGTCATACACATCTCAAGAGTGAAACTGGGGTTAGTCTGATTACCAGTTGCTTCAGCAAACGCAGAGTACACATGCCAGTTTTGTGATTTGTTATCACCCATCACATATGCTCTGCTTCGCAGACCAAGCTTAATAAATTGGCTATCCAGAGCTATAACTTCCTCGGAGACGCTGCGGTGTGGGAAAGTTTGAGCACCAGGGAAAATGAAGTTTCCACGGGTGTAATAACTTCCTCACAGCTCTTACAGTGAGGAATGGAGTTTTTGCTAGCTCAAGGACAGGTGGGATTGAAAGCAATAACTTGGTGGTTCCACAAGTTTTGATGATCATCTTGTATGGGTAGACAAAGAAGCTGGACTCAGAGAGTATGTAGGAGTCGAGATGAGCATTGGATATGGACCCTACAATAGTGCACTCGGCTGGTTTTAGTATCTCATCCAGTTGAGATTTCGTTAAAGCCCTAAGGCCATTGCCTGCTGGGTCAGCAAATACCCCAAGCTCAAAGAATGAGATTTCGAGTCTTTTCTCAAAACCTTCGAAACGAATTGCAGAGATTGGTGAGGCCATTTCTTGAAAAGAAGTAGATTGTTGACAAATGATGTGAAAACTTGGGTTGGGGTTGGGAAAGAGTGTTAATAAACAATGAAGGAAACTAAACACCTAAGAAAATTCCACAGAAAGTGGTCAAGAGACAGCTAAAAGATATCAGGATGGTTTCCTGGCGCACTGCACAATAAGAACACATGGTGAAAAACAAAGTTAGCTTCTCAATTTCATTGTCAAAGTAAAACCAAATTATCACTAGATGATCGCGCGCGGAAGGAGGCCGACCGCCCAAGAAACGGCGAATTTACTAAAGCAGGGGAAAAAAAACCTAAGCTTATTAACAATACGAGTTTTTGTTTCCGTTGACGGTTCTAAATATTTGTCGAATCGGAAAAAACAGCATTACCTATTTACACATGAACTCTTCACTTGTTCACAATCAAATTTTAAGTTAATTCATTGGCGTTCTAGCTTGTTTCACCACCGCCACCACCTAACCCGCCATTGCCGCCACCACCTGGATTTGGAGTTTTTTTATACACTAAAGTCAGTACTTAATTGATTCAAATGAAAACAAAACCACCAATCTAGACCTTAAGCAACCAGAGACTGCTGACCTTTATTCTTTTTAAGTGACAAAATAGAAAAGAGGCTTTCGTAAAACTTGTAATTAGGAGCCGTCAGGAGTGGAGGGGAAACAAGGACACTCCATCCATCTCGATCTTCTTGCAAGTCTTTTACCTGCTATCGTAGGAATACAAACTAAGTCTGCAGAGTTTGTAATCGTGGCATGCAAAGACTATTTGCTCAATATTTGCAGCAACTCCGAAACCGCAAATTCTTGAACCCCAAAAAAAGGTAATTGGACAGTCTCTGCGCTCCAAGTGCTTGCGTTACCTTGACAATTCTCTAGAAATTGAACGTTAAAAAGAACATAATTTTTCATGGATACACAAACATTGTTACAGTCTTCTTTCACCAGTTTTGGTTGCCTCTAAGAATCTGCATTCTGCACACAAAAAACATAAGAAACACCGTAATATGTTTTGTGTGGTTCTACCAACTAGTGCCAGATAATTGCACTTGGAATCAAAACTACGACACTGACCTATATAAATAGACATATTCCTTACAGCAATCATATTCGGTGTACCTGGCCTATATAAATAGACACAACATTCTGTTAATTAACAACATGATGATTCCACGGATGATATACCTGCTGCACTAGAAAACATTCCTGAGGATACAATAGTAGTTCATATTGATGCCTCATTTGATCTTAATACTCATACTTCTGGCGTTGGTATAATCTTAACAGACTCAGAGGGCAACTACAAGGGATGCAAAACCATCTCAGGTCTAGCAAGTGACGCAGAGGAAGCGGAACGTTCGGCAGCTCTGGAAGCTGTCACTTGGCTGAAGGCGCAGAACTACTCAGTTTTCTATGAAAGGAGATGCCAAAAATGTTATTTCCTACTTGAATAAAAGATATAACCAGATTAGCTGGTCTAGTTCCTCTATTTTAGGTGATTGCTTATCCTTAATGAACTTTTTCTCCGTCTACAATTTTATTCATGTTAGTAGAGAACTCAATGGCTTAGGAGATAAAGCAGCCAAATATAGTAGGAAGAATGCTGTAACAGGTGAATGGGGAACATCTCCTCCTCATTTCATCTTTTAACTCTGTACTTCGTTTCTTCTTAATATATTCTTATTTTACTATCAAAATAAATAAATAAATCATATTCGGTGTACTAAATTAAACGACAACAAGACATGTCCATCCTAACACGATTGCTAGTTACGTCCCCGTGCAATGGCATTAACAGAAGAATTCAAAATCTTTACTAAATTTTTCAATATTCTTTGTAGATACCAAATCTGCATTGACTTTAAGATTGAAACTGTTTTAGATGCTGATATTTAGATGCTGTCAATTGTGAAAAAAAAAAAAAAACCTTAAGATTTCACCAACGGGGGAATACACGTTTTGCATGACCGTAACTGGTTCAAGAACACAGCTGTGGGCCAATATGCTGTAATGGGCTCAACAACGTCATACCGAAGAACAGATCGAAGTCATTGCCCAAGACAAACATGTTGTGCATCTAGGACTCTAGGACAGGTACGGCCTACACCATGTCTCTGGGGCCCTTTTTATATGAAGTTTACGACATTGGACAATTTCTCAAGAAAAAAAAGTGCTACAATTGGTGATAATCAAGAACAATTAATTCGGGGATACATAAACTAATTTTGGGATTTTTTTATTGTAGCTGCCGGCATGGTTTTTCAATGATGCCGGCATGGTCGATGGATTTCCGGCATTGAAAAACCATGCCGACAACTACAGTGAAATATCCCCCAATTAGTTTATTTATTCCCCAATTACATTTTCATAATCAATATACTGAAATTTTGGAGTTGGATTTAAGGTAAAAAATCCCTTTTAATAGAATTGAAATTTAAGTGCAAATATTATACTGAAATCTTGGAGTTGGATTTAAGGTAACATTTATGGATGTATTTAAGGTAAAAGTTTCTTTCAAATAGAATCGAAATTTCATTGCAAATATTATAGTATTAATTGCAAATATTGTAGTATTATAATATTTACAAATTTAATTGCAAGTATAATATTTCTTTTAAATATTATAGTATTTGTAAATATTATAGTATTAATTGCAAATATTATATTACTAATGTTTGAAAGTTTATATAATCTTTTAATCAATCTTCTCCATTAACTATATCGCTGCTTCAAAAGAAAGAAAGAAAACATATCGCGTTTGTTTGATGATGTCGAACTTTATTGGCTTAACATGCTGGCTAATGATATTAACGATAATCATCAATGAAGAATTAGTTGAAGGAAGGACGACCCTAGATGCGATGAACAAAGCAATAATAAAAACTATTAAGGTGAAGTAATATTTTTACATGCATTGATGTGTATATAGATAATCTTATATTTACGGATGTATTGATTTTTATTTTGCAGGTGGAAAATAATGAGATCATCGATTGTTATGATATTTACCGACAACCTAGTCTTAATCATCCTTTGCTTCATAACCACAGAATACAGGTTTAATATATACATACTTTTCTTAATAATATCTATATATGTTTTTGTTTTAAACTAAATTATTTGATTTTGATTGTTATGAAACAGGTGAAACCAAGTTCATACCCAACAAGAATGAAATCAAATAATCTCGAGGCACTTCAACATACACAAACTTGGCATAAATATGGATCATGTCCGGAAGGAACTATCCCTGTACGAAGGAAAGGAAAAAATTATAATCCAACAATATTGCATAAAGATGATCATCCAAAATTATCACCTTATAGAACTCTTAATACATCACAACCAAACGACGTTGGAATTGACCATGAGGTTTAAATAATCACATGCCATATATTGTTATTATTAGTTTACTTTACTTTACTTTCTGTATATGTATATATATAATAATCGATTTTTTTTTTTTGTATGTGCATATATAAATTTTTCAGTATGCGGTAATCGAGGTGAATGGAAATTTTCTTGGAGCACAAGCAAAAATAAATATTTGGAAACCGGTTACGGAAACACCAACTGAATTAAGTATATCCCAGATCTGGGTTACAGCCGGTGACGACGAAGTAAAAAATACTATTGAAGCCGGATGGATGGTAAGTTATACGCTAACAATTATGTTCAAGCAAATTTATATCCTTTTATTTGGCACCATTTAAGTTTATGTATCTTTTTTTTTTATTAGGTGAACCCATACATATATGGCGACGACCAGCCTAGATTTTTTATATTTTACACGGTAAGTATTATTACCCTTTTCGTTATTAAGAATGTCCTAGTGACGAGGACATCTTGAAAGGCCATTTATTATTGTTTGGTATTATTTTCTCAAGAAGATCAAACCAATTGACTTCTTTTCTTTTAGAAGGACGGATACAAGTCGGGTTGCTACAACCTCCTATGTGATGGTTTTGTGCAGACAGCTTCAGATTTCTGCCTTGGTGGTAGTTTCAGTGAGGTATCCACTTTCAATGGCGTCCAGAAAGATGCTAACTTCAGTATTCACAAGGTAAGAAATACAAGAAATCCAATTTTATACTCATTACCAACTTTGATCTATGTATAATGTTGAATAATTTGGCAGGATCAAATTGGTGGACAATGGTGGGTCCAAGTACAAGGTAATCCGGTCGGATATTATCCAAGTTCCCTCTTCACAAAATTATCAATGACATCAACAAAAATACATTTTGGTGGAGAAATCTTGAATAACAAAAGTAAAGGACGACATACTTCGACACAAATGGGTAGCGGTCATTTTCCTTCCGAAGGTAGATTGAAAACATCGAGTTATTTTAATTGGGTTCAAGTGGTTGATGAAAACAACGTGACCAAGGATCCTGAAAATGTGGAGATAAGAGTTACAAATCCAACCTGTTATGGCTTGGAAATTGACAACAACCACCATGATACAAATGGATACGGTTTTTACTATGGAGGTCCCGGATATAATGATAAATGTCAATGACAAAGTAGGTTTTAAAAAGAAGTTCTGTATCTTAAAAATTTGGTACGTGTAGAATGGTTGATGGTTTAATAAACTATATTGGGGTGGTAACCACAATTATTCGTAAGCTCTTATGTTTCATTTTCTATTTTTTTTCTTTCTTTTAATTAAGTTTTACTTTATATGGTATTATTCTGTTGAATTTCTTTTGTTATTGTTAACTAAATGTTTGTTCTTTTCTCTTTCTTGTTCTTTTTAAGAATCCCAATAAAAAATTATTTTACCGACACGCGGGAAAGCTAAAACTACTCCATATGTAAAAGGAAATATATATACAAAACAGTTTTGAAGTAACTTTGCTACATGACCAGATCCATCTCCGTAATTAACCCTACTGTTAATGTAACTCTTACCACTTCCCCATTAACTGGTTTACCAGCCATCGTTAAGATAAAACCTTCGCCATAAGCATGCCCATCACCATCATCCCTCCCATTTTATTGAGTTCTAAGGCTGGTTTGAGAGAACTGATTTTCATATCAAGTTACAATTTTTATTTTTATTTGTTCAGAAAGGCTTGAATCACTTTGCTGTGGCAAAACAAGTTTGATCAAACGAATCTCATGTTTGATTGTTCCAAACTACTTCATATTTAATCTTGTTATTATCAACTAAAAATCACAATGTTTAATTTTGGTTAGTTAAATTTCTATCTATTGACTTAATAAAACAAAGACAAAAACAATAAACTCCAAATTCCATTTCTTCCCATTGTGTGTGTTTCATGTTTTGAAGAAAAAATAAATAATTAAACAGAACCATATACTATGTACGAGATTAATAATGATCATGCATATGATGCAAAATTTCTTATGTGGTGCTGATAGTCACCACAATGCCATGATATATTCATTTGATTCCTAGCTATCTTATTTCTTCATTAACCCAAGGGCCATGGCCGTGTACAAACAAACACTATGTACGTACCATAAGATTTGTTTTTGCCGAGCACATGCAATGATCACTATCAGTGTATTTTGTTTCGTGTCCAAAATAGAGTACATGGTACATTTTGTGCCAACTTACTTTGATCACCCCACCCAAGATGGTGCATATCTTTCTAAATATGGATAGATATACACAACAAAGTCATGCCCACTATTTTGTTATTTCTGATTCTGATTTCTAACTAAATTTTAGTGTTTAAACATGCGAGTGTTTAAACATGCGAGTGTTTTGAGAAATATTGGTGAGACTGACATACTACGAACTCACAAAGTGAATATAATTGCACCGTTTTTCCTTTTGGAGAAAAAGATGGCCGGTGTTGGATGTTGACACAATGCATTTTCCACATTCTGTCCAAGTATTTAGTCATGTACAGTGAATGATCGCACCTAGGGGTTCTCTCTCTCCAAAAAACACTATGCAAATAAGTCAATTTTGAGTCCAAATTTGTTCACACTACTCTAAAGAGTGTACATTTAACATATTATTCTGATTGGTCAATTAGTTAACTGATGGCCCATTACCCTCCATGTTTAGAATCTCGACCCTCATTAGATAGAGTGCGAATTTGTGCACACTCCTTAACGAGTGTGCACGTAACATTTTAATCTCAACCATTGATTCTATTTAGGGAGTTATGTAACGAGGGTCGTGATTCTAAACATGGAGGGTAATGGGGCCATCAGTTAAATAATCAACCAATCAGAAGACTATGTGAAATATACACTCCCTAAATTAAATCAATGCTTGAGATTAAAATGTTACGTGCACACTCGTTAAGGAGTGTGCACAAATTCGAACTCCGTCATTTTTATTAGGTAGTTATTATCATAATATTAGGTAGTTATCCTCAAAATCTATAGTTATCTTCATCTTCTTCATTGGGTTTCTTTAATATTTTGATTGTTTTCTTGCCCTCTTAATTTATATTTTGATTGTTTTCTTGCCCTCTTAATTTAGTTTAAGATCCGGTTGGACTAATCTTAGTTATATGGCATTACAACAATTTTTTGTAGATATCCCTTTTACTTCTAGTGGATATGGCAAACTATTGCTATTTTCCTTTTACACTCTAAGAGTGCTTTATCATAGCCTCGTTGGCATCTTTTGGTGGTGTTATACTACATGCGATCACATCGTTAAGGGCGATTCAATTCGGAGAATTATTGATCAATATATATGCAGGGAGGATCAACAAATACAAGAATTGATCGTAAGAACTTGGGCATATCACTTCCTTATTATAGAAGGAATCGAATTTCTGCGATGATCAACAACCAAAACGGTTTGAAACCATTAAAAAGATATCAAATTCCTTGTCGAAGCACTATATGCAGTATTTATTTCATTATTCGGTTCTTTGAGTTTCAAATTATGTAAATATCGTATTGTCTTTGTTTCTCCGATTATTGATGTAATCTTTCGGATATGTCAAGCGAAAGGCGGAAAATATTTTGCTCTAGCAGTGCTAGAGCAAATATGATCTAGAAGCTCCCTGGCCACACAATTTCAATGATTGTGCCCTCACCAAACTCTAGTGTTAACCTAAGTTAACTGTCGATCTTTATTGATTTCATGTTTGTGGCGTTCTTTTAGCTGCCGTTTCTTTTTTAAGATAGACTGGAAGACTTTAAATTTCCCCATCGGTATTTTTTTTTTCCGGCAGGAGTAAAAATCTGCAGAATCCCTAAATATATGGAATTCCCAAGATCTATTATGTTGAGTTTAGTTGAGAATTGTATCCAAATATATCTAGATCAAAAACTTATCCCTTTAAACAATAATCGGGAAAAGTTGAAGTAACTCCAGTAATGCAAACTACATACTATATCATAAGAAGTGTTAACTATCGCGATCGAAAGAAGTTGAATTTCTCGTTTATATTAATCTGATGGATTTCTTTCAAATAATTACATCTTGATGTCTTAGTTTTCTTACATAAATTTGTTACAACAATATAAGAAGTGAAATCCTGATCATATCCTCTCTTATCGTAATCAACTAGTAGTACAATGGTAATTATTGTGTTCATGATTCATGTGAATATGTATTAGAGTATCTACAACTATATTACTACTGATTTCTTTTAGTTAGAAGGACTAGCCATATACACAGATTTGATCATATATATTCACAATGATCGTTTATGTAGCTTTATGTTGTTACCTTATGGTGTAAATTTTTTTTCAAACAATTGATTCATGTAGAAGCACAAGTCGTTCTTTCTCATATGATCAACTTTCACTGCTCAAATTCGTGTCTTTATACAAAATTATGCAACTTTGTCTGCGTTCATATCTACTTGGAGTTGGATATCTATCTGAACTAAAACACCTCCCTAAATTGGTTTATCTCGATCTAGTAGTCTTAAACCAATTTGTTGGTTAATTTCCAACATACTCGCGGGTGTTTAGTACATTTCTGAAAGCTATCTATTTTTTTTTCTTTTTTTGCGAAAGTTCATCGTCGGTCGGTTAGTATAAAGTTTTTAATTCTCTTTCAATAACTTTTGCAACAAAAGAACCGACAGCTAACTCAAGTTAACCAAAGAGTTTGTTGATGTCATAGATGGTCAAATTTTTGTGGCTTAGGAGCTGCTAGATCATTTTTTCTCTAGCACTGCTAGAGCAAAATCTTTCCCACGAAAGGCCTAGCATACATGTCATGTATCCCGAAAAATTAAAGGCTTCTCTTAAATGTAGCCCAAGCTTTTATTAATCATAACCATTTAAAATAAGTGCTTTAGTTAACCAAACAGATCTTTATAACTAATATGTTTAGCCCATAGAATTATACATAATTGTTATATATAGCCTAAATAATAATCATTAAATCCCTAAATCAACAACAAAAAAGAAGAAATTAATTCTAAACTTTATAATCAAATTTACGTAAGATATTGACATAATTAATGTTTTTGAAGAATAATCAATACCCTAAATCAATTTCAGTGTAATCATGATTGAGGGAAAAAAAAAATTCTAAACAAAAAAAATTAATGATTGTGTTTATGGAGTTCAAAAACTTAGTTAATTCCATTTTGATTGATGTTGTTATAGAAGTTTCACAAGGGAATAATTAGAATATATACTCTAATCAATTTTAATGTATTCATGATTGAGAAAAAAGATATATCATTTTAAAGAAAATTAAGAACTAGGGTTTATTTTGTCTTGGAGAAAAGGTAAAAAAATCAGGGTTTATAATTGTGGAAATTTTTGAGGAACCCATATTTGGTTCCTCTCTCTTCTTGAAACTCATCATTAAAATAAAATAATATATATTTATAGCCCAAAATACAAAATGTACAGTTAAGATTAATAGTTTTAGATTGAATTTATGCTTTCCAATTTTGAACAAGACTAAATTAACCTTAATTAGTTAAATATTATTAACATAAATATCTTTAAGAAAATTGGTTTAATAACAGGCTAATTAGTCATTGTTTTTATAGGCATTATTTATGGTCAAATTCCTTTAATTCCGACAGTTATGGATATCATCTTCATTATATTATTTGCATCTAATTCGTGTAACAGTAATACCGCACCATTGCTAATCAATGTGCTTATTTTTCGTAAAAATAATTTGGGTTTCATCGATCTATGTTTTTTTTTTGAAGGAAACATCTTGATTTCATTAATATAACAAGAATGAATACATCCTGTTCAAGTACATCAAAGATGAAAACAATGATAAAATACATATATCTTGTTTCATTTTTTTTCTTTTCTTGGAACAAACTATATTATAGAAAACTAGCCATCTAGGGGATTAGCCTGATTGGCTTTGTACCTTCGGAAGGTACTACAATCCGGAAATAAAGAGCCGTTATCATCTCCAGAGGATGTAGCATAAGTACGAGCAATTGCTTTCAGTTTTTGCTGCCAATCATGCCTTAGGGAATTACAATTAAAAATTCTAAAATAACAAAATAAGTCTACATTGTCATCGAGCATAGTTATATTTGATTGTTGCGCTGGATGCTTCCACTTTGACCTCAAATTCTTCACTATCTTCTGGTTTTCCATCTCAATGTTGCAAATCCTGTTCTTGAGTTGTTGATGCCACTTCATTGCCGCCAAAGCCCCCAGAGTCATGCTTTTTTCTGTTGTCCCGACGTCGCAGTAGAAGACCTGTTGTCCTTTGAATGTTCCTTCTTAATCCGTGATGACTATAACCACGATTGCCTTGATTAGATGTACCTGCCATTTGCTATAACATAACGTAAAATACTTTGTTTGGGGATATGCACTTGGGAGTTTGTGATTTGGGATGGATTTGGGGTTCTATTGAGGGTGTATGAAGATGCATGAGTACGGTAGGTTTGGATATGATCATGGATGAGGCTAATAGTTACTGCAGGAGAGCGGGTAATATTCTGGAAGCACTTATTGCACCTAGCCTTCCATATGTACCAAGCTGCGAGAGCAAATAGTTGACTCCTCTTTACATTTCCAATTGGGCTACCTCTGTTATTATCTATCCAAGTTTCTATCTACTGCCTGATGCTTCCTATGTTGCTGTTTATTCTACAATTTATTCCAATCCAGACGACTCTACTGAAAGGACAGTTTAGCAAAGAGTGTAACTCGGTTTCTGGTTTAGAAGTACAAAGACTACAGATTGGGTCAATTGCTTGGACCCTTCTATTCATAGTAGAGTTGACAGCAAGGATACCATTGTAGGCCTTCCACACAATGACTTTGATGCGCGGTAGCACATAAAGAGACCAAATATGACCCCAAACAGGATTCATGGTAGTTATGGAGTTGGTGGGATGAGCATGGTCTTTGATGAGATATTCATAAACAGACTTAACGGTTAAATCTTCCTTATTGGTTAAAGGCTAGATCAAGGTATCGGAGGTGCCATTGGAGTTGGTTAGGTCTATCCCCATAATATTTTGCACAACCTCATGGGGGAGAACTTGGTGCAGGAAATCTACATTGCACTCTTTGGAGGAAGAGTGCGTAAGGTCCTTCACGTTGATTAGGGTATTCTCTATGGTGGGTTTGATATCGTTTCTCACAATGGTATTAGGGCTGTCAAGGGGTATCCAGTTATGGTTCCATATCTGGATATCCTTTCCATCTCCAACCTGCCAGATGGCCACTTCCTTGATTATTTGTATCCCATTCCAGAGACCTTTCCAGAACCAGGAGCAGTTACCTTTTGGTTGAGTGATGTTTACTGGGGAAACGTTTCTGAAGTATTTAGTTTCTAGGATTTTTGACCACAAAGCTTTCGGGGTTTTTTTATCATTCTCCATTCTAGCTTGGCTAACATTGCATGATTGAATTTTCCATATTTCTTTAAGCCAACCCCACCACTTGGAGTTATCCAGATCTGTTAAACACTGGGGAATCAGATTGATGATTTGGTTTGATATATCAGGATGAAAGGTAGAAGCCATTAGAGGCGAAATGGGTGTAGAAGGTGTCAACTATTTCTTGTCTTTCTTTACACCAAGTTCCATCATCTCTTTTAACTGTCTCAATTCTCAATTTCCTAGCCTTATAATTAGCCGTTCAATGGAAATATCCGGTATTCTTGTCTCCTAAATGCAAGTTGTTATCCGAAGCTTTTCTTTTCCAAAACGCTTCTTCGTAATTATACCATTTTTCTAGGTCACTTTTAATTTCCAGAATCTTAGGGCCATTATCTTGAAGGTTTAGATTGTTTTTAGCATGATAAAGATTTTGAGTGAGTTTCTTGATATTGATGTTCCCAAAATGCTCCCTATTCCAAATTCTTATATTAGTTTTAATTTTTTTTAGACCGGACACAAAACTGTTGACCCCCCTGGGTCAAAGTCCCATGAATTCTCAATCACTTGGAAGCATGACGGGTCCTCCATATAAATCCCAAACAACTTAAATGGTTTTGCTCCGTCTTTCCAGCAAGGATGAGAATTGGGGCATGGTCGGACCCCACAGGGGTCAGATGATACACCATCGCCCTAGGGTACAAGCTAAGCCATCCAGAGTTAGACATAGCTGTCTAGCCTAGCCTCCACAAAACCTTTCCCTTTACCGTGATTGGACCATGTGTAATTATATGCCACAAAACCTAGGTCTACTAGGTCAGCAGAATCAATCAAATTGGAGAAAAAGGTGATTTCATTTTGGTCAGGGAGGGCACCTCCTCTTTTTTCAGAACTCAAAAGGGTAAAGTTGAGGTCTCCAGCTATTAACCAGGGTATTTCAAAATTTTTGGATAGGTTTTTAAAATATTCCCAACTAACATGTTTCTTGATTTTGTAAGGACAGTCATATACTCCCGAGAACATCCAGGAATTTTTGCTTTTTTTGCACGTAACTAGTGTATCTATCTGGCTATTGGAAGTGTGAAGAACCTGAACATCTATTTTACTAGACCAAGCTAATACAAGCCCTCCTGCAGTACCTATCACCCCAGTCGGATTCATGATAACCATGAAGGAAACTAAACACCTAAGAAAATTCCACAGAAAGTGGTCAAGAGACAGCTAAAAGATATCAGGATGGTTCCCTGGAGCACTGCACAATAAGAACACATGGTGAAAAACAAAGTTAGCTAAAACCAAACTATCACTAGATGACCACGAGCGGTGGGAGGCCGACCGACCAAGAAACGACGAATTTACTAAAGCAGGGGGGAAAAAGCCTTAGCTTATTAACAACATGAGTATTTGTTTCCGTTGGAAATTCAAAATTGTAATCACCTCATTAGCCATGACGGTTCTAAATATTTGTCGAATCGGAAAAAACAGCATTACCTTTTTACACATGAACTCTTCACTTGTTCCCAATCAACTTTTAAGTTAATTCATTGGCGTTCTAGCTTGTTTCACCACCGCCACCACCTAACCCGCCATTGCCGCGGCCACCACCTGGATTTGGAGTTTTTTTATACACTAAAATCAGTACTTAATTGATTCAAATTAAAACAAAACCACCAATCCAGACCTTAAGCAACCAGAGACTGCTGACCTATATTCTTTTTAAGTGACAAAATAGAAAAGAGGCTTTCGTAAAACTTGTAATTAGGAGCCGTCAGGAGTGGAGGGGAAACAAGGACACTCCATCCATCTCGATCTTCTTGCAAGTCTTTTTCCTGCTATCGTAGGAATACAAACTAAGTCTGCAGAGTTTGTAGTCATGGCATGCAAAGACTATTTGCTCAATATCTGCAGCAACTCTGAAACCGCAAATTCTTCAACCCCCCAAAAAAGGTAATTGGACAGTGTCTGCGCTCCAAGTGCTTGGTTACCTTGACAATTCTCTAGAATTTGAACGTTAAAAAGAACATAATATTTCATGGAAACACAACCATTGTTACAGTCTTCTTTCACCAGTTTTGGTTGCCTCTAAGAATCTGCATTCTTCACACAAAAAAACATAAAAAACACCGTAATATGTTTAGTGTGGTTCTACCAATTAGTGCCAGAAAATTGCCCTTGGAATCAAAACTACGACACTGACCTATATAAATAGACATAATCCTTACAGCAATCATATTCGATGCACTAAATTAAACGACAACAAGACAAGTCCATCGTAACACGATTGCTAGTTACATCCCCGTGCAATGGTATTAGCAGAAGAATCCAAAATCTTTACTAAATTTTTCAATATACTTCGTAGATACCAAATCTGCATTCACTTTAAGATTGAAACTGTTTTTCACAACAAACTGCATTGACTTTTGCAATCCCACCGTTATCCACTAAAGCGACTAACTGAAGCTAAAACTTGCATACGAGCATCTATTTGGCATCACCCTAAAAGAAAATCCTGGCCAATAAAGGATGATTAGAGGAGTGTTACTAAATTAGACTAAATTTACTCCTCTTCATGTCCTTGTTCAAGATATTCACTTAAAAACCTATTACTAATGGTGTTAATCTCTCTGCAAAAACCGATAAGAACAAAAAATCAAAGAAACCAATCACTACCTAAGAAATTGAACCAGATAAAAGAACCAATTACTAATAGGTGCTACCGTAATACTATTGAATTTGAATGTCTTAGCTACAATTTACTCACCAGTTTCATTCCTTCTAGCATAGCTTTTCAGTTCAACAACGAAACAGATTGACATATAACACCTTCACGTGAAATCTCAGCCTTTCTACATTTCAAGTACTCATCAACCAAAAACTGTCCAGGAAAACCAAAAACCTTGTCAGGCATTTGATCAAACAACTTCCGAGCGAGTTCAATTGCTCCACAAACCACACTTGACATACCCATTGTCCATCATATCAAAGAGTTCTGAGAATCGAGTCTGCATCCTCCATCAATCAAAACTATCCATGATAAAGAAAAAACCTTGTCATGCATTTCACCAAACAACTAAATACAAGCTATAGAATTACCTGACCCATAACGAGTCTTCTGTACCTGACATTGAAGAAAATCTCTGCTTGATGATCCACCGTTCTTACTCAATTTCTGCAATTTGATCCTGGTTCATGGTTAAAATCAGTGTCTCAATTAACTTTCAACGCCATGCTTGTGTTAGATAGCGTAGGACCAAGTGTTTGGTAGCAAAACCACATGATGGTAATACTACTGTTGTCGACACGTGTTCACTTTATTGCAGTTACATTACACGTGTGGAAAGACTGCCACCTAGCTAGTAGTAGGCGATGAGCAGCACAAACACGAAATCCCCGTAACTCGGAGTCGCCTTGGGTAATTTTTTCTAAAACGCCCGAGTTACCCGGTAGTGCCCCGTCCGTTATAAATTTTAACCGCAGTGGCTATTTACTACTCTCGCTAAAAATGTGGAGCCCCCGTGCTTAGGAAAACTGTACCTGTAAGGGTATAAAGGTCCAACCAGAAAGTGAACGGCAGTAGAATTCAATGAAACTTTAGCTCCACGAGTGTGCAAGGGTAAAATCGCATCTGAATCCGCGCGATAGTAAGTAATTTCTGCGTTGTTTCCTGGTTCAGCTGCTAATCTATATAATAAAGGACCTTCAAGCTCTCTATCGATTGAGTTTGGTTCCTCATTTAGGGGAAATTAAAGACCAGACACGTAATGGCCCATGTCTACGAGATTTGGAAAAGTTTCCAAAGGTTTTGAATGAAGCTGCATATTATCTGCCAAAAATGGAAGAGAAAAAAAGAATAATAGACTTAAAGTTGAGAACAAGAAAGAAAGGATTGCCCCTGGTGAGATTGAACCCGATGATTTCCAACAAGAGCTAAAAATACTCTTTGGAAAGGTACTTTCGGTATATGATGTACCAGATGGAATGGTGACAGCAAGGTACAAAGTGTTTTGTGTTCGAACATTTTTTTTTAAGGGCTAAGAGTTGAAATGCCCCAATTTGGATGGATGGCATGGTTGCCGAAATGTCCTGAAATTTAAAAAAAAAAGTAAAAGCTATATTCTGTCAATTTAGCTGTTAGTGGCAGTTAAGAGGTCAATTTGCCACACATGTGAACTCGCACGTGTGAAAAAAAGACTGTTATAACCCTAAATGTAAAGATTAAATCTCATGGTGCCACGTGATAATCTAGTGAGCGGTCAGATATTAGAAGAGCGAGCATGTGAGAAACTCGTGTGAACTTTCAGTTACTAAATTGACCTTTCTGTTTGAAAATGACTCGTGTTTCTTATGCTTTGAGATTGTAACACGTGTCACATTTTTTATTTTTAATAAACGGCTACTGATTTCTTTGGTGGTTTTACTTGAATAAAAAAAATTTCAACAAAATTCCCAATTTTTTTTTTAACTTCGCTAGAACCAACTTTTGTTTACATGTAAAAAAAAACATTGATCACTATGTCAACTACCACCAGTACTTCTGCTACCGTGGGTGATGATCATCGGTTGCACGAAACTATGATGCTTTCTACAAAACTTATGGTTGAATCTCAAGAAGCCATGCTCCATAGGATTGAAGCTTGTACTGAAGCCAGTACTGCGAGAGTTGAAGCAAGCAGGGCTGGTATAGAAGCGTTGCTTTGTAAAGTTATTTAATTTCAAGCTCGAAATCTGGTATAGAAGCGTTGCTTTGTAAAGTTGTTGAATCTCAAGCTCGGAATCAACAGCAACAAGCCCATAATCAACTGCAAATGATAGAGATGTTGAAGATATTAGCAAATAGTACAAGTATCACTAATGATGGCATTTCTAATAAAGAAGGTGCAGGAAATAATTCAATCGACATCCTTAATGAACAACAAGGAATAACAAGGCGAGCCAAGAGTATTATGAGTTTAGAAATGATGGTTATAAGCTCCTAATAGCAGCAATATGAAAACATGACTGGAAATAGGAAAGGAATGTTTGCATGAACATCAAACATGTTGAAAATTGAAATATTTTGAAGCTCTGATACCATGTTAGAAATTGAAATGTTTTAAAACTCTGATACCATGTTGGAAATTGAAATATTTTGAAGCTTTGAATAATATGTTGGAAATTTTTATAATCATAACTTTGAATAACATTAGTGGAGATATACGAGCATAGTGACGTTGCTCATATAGAGCTCCTAGAACTCTAGTGAAGAAGGTTGTGAAGCAAGTCTTGGTTTCTTAAACTTTCTCTTCTATTAAAATAATTCTTGTTTGCTTGCTTTACAAATGACACTGGACTTGCCTATTTATAGGCTTACATAAACCGTCATTGGTTCTTTCCATATTCTTCTAGAATTCTCCCATCTAGAATACTCTTTTACAACTGATCCCTTACATACACTCTTTTAACAACCGTATACACTAGTGTTCTCTAGATTCTTCTAATCTAGAACATTCCTTTGGACATAACAACTTTTAGTCTCAACCAACTTTGGCAACTCTAGTACATTCTAGAGTACTTCTTTTTTACTCTTCTCTATACCATTCTAGACTATTACAAATTACATGTTCCAACACCCCCTCTTAATTTGTAATGGTCTCTGATTTCGATCTCACCCAATCTCGGCTTGCCGTTAGCTTCTTATGCTCGCCCTCGCCTACTTATGTATGTAGTAATCATTTATGTCTTGAAGTCACATCGACATCGTTTGATCTTAATTTCTCCATGTACTCGTCTCCATAGCTTTTGTGTGTCTTCTTTAGCTTTAGCTGGCTTGGTAATGGTGGATACTTTTCCACTTTTCTAGCTTTTTGGAAGCTTGATCGTTGTAGATTTAGAAGCTCCGCATGCACCCATTTTCTCCTTCTCTATTTTTATGAAAATTGATCATCTTAAATACAGAGGCTTTGTCAATAACATTCCAAATGAACGTTGGGACTCTATTTCATGCCCGGGTCCTTATACACTGGACGCTGACCATGTCAAATTTTAATCAACCATAAACTTTTACATCAAATATCTAAAAAAATCCCAAATATGAAAAACCTTAATTTTTAAAACCGATCATAATTCCCAATTTCAGAAACCCTAATTTTATCACTGAATCATGTTAATTATAACTATAATCGACTAAAAATATAAAATAAATCAATCATGTGTCGATTTTAACAAAAAACAAAAACAATCAAGGGGGTTCGGATTACTTACTCGTTTTAGCAAAGAAGAACAATTCTTTTCCAACAACTCGAGCACCACCGTTAACAACCATGGATGAACTCAACGTTCACGATCTAACTATGTATCTCGATCTAACTCTCTCTCTGGATTTGCTTCTTTGTCTCGATCTTCCTCTCTTCTCCCACTCACTCTCGCTCTCGATCTTTCTTTTTTTTTCTGTGGTTGCAGGCTTATTCACAAAGATTATATGTGAACTCCCATCTCCAGTCGTCTGATTGCACATCCTATATGTGGTCTAAGATTATAGCACGTGTCGAGTTTTGTAATGCTTTTGGAAAGGGCATGGTTGACATTTCAGATATCCGTTGAGCGGTCAAAATCCCATTCGTTGACCTCTTAACAGCTCATTCTGTTATAATAGACAGAATGGGCATTTTTATCTTTTTTCAAATGTTGGGGGATTTTCCCAACCATGGCACCCAAATTGGTGCATTCTGGCTATTTTTCCTTTTTTTTAATCAGGAACGGATCGCTTAACTTAAATTTCCTAAACTCGGGTTGGATGCTATCAACTTCATCTTTTCTTTTTGGTTTTTTATGATCATGAATTCGGACGTGGTAGTGCTCTTATGTAATTGAGTCCTAAAAAAAAACTATTTTGAACTCGTAGAAAAAGAAGAAATATCTTTGATTCATATGTCATAAACCAAATCGTTTTAAAAATGTCAGTTGAATTCAACAAACTTTCAATATGTCAGTGGAACTAAAAAGAGTATACTGTGCCAAGTGCAGAAAGATTTGGCCTAGTGCGCTTAGGTGGGCAAACCAACCAAAAGATTTACACTCTTCTTCTTCAAAGAAAGAACAACAATGTAGTTGTGCCTGCAACTCTCCATCAGAATTTGGTACTAGGAAAAAATCTGCAGTATCATTTTAACAAGTCCTCTAAAGTTTCACACCACTAACCAAGATCAAAAAAAAAAAAAATCATATTAATTCCTTGGAATCAGATTTCTATTGAATCAAACATATGTTAAACAACTTGATTCAACTTGGGTTGAATCTTTATTTCATTGTTTTCTCTATCTCTAATGATAAGATTATTACTGATGATAAGTATGAGTACAAGAAGACCCTTAAAAAGATCAGACATCCTCCAATGGTGCAGTTTAAATTGCCGCTCCCATATTTTATTGGTTCATGCAATGGTTTGATTTGTCTTGGTAGACACCACCACCAAGGTACTGTTGATCCCATCTACATATGCAATCCTGACACAGGAAAATATGTTAATCTACCAAGATTAATCATACCTAAACGAAGTTATTTTGTTTCCATTGCCCAAGGGTTTGGATATGTTCCTTCTACTAATTATTAATAAGTACAAGGTTGTTAGAATCTTCTATCCTGACTGTTAAACAGCTGGACAGGTCCAAGTATACACACATGGTAGTGGTTGTGGGTGGAGAACTAAAGATAAACCATTCCCGTGGGTGCCTTTTACTTCTGCAGATGGATCTATGTATTGGTTCAACAGTTTAAAAATTTACGCATTTGATTTAGCTAATGAAGAGTTGCCAATGGTCCCCTCTCCACCTCCTTGTCACGCTCTTCCTTCTCAAGGATATTCTTTGATGGATGATAAATTTGGACTTGTAGTATTACGAGGGAAGTTGTGTTTTTTCCATCAAATGGTGAGAGTACCACATATGGAAATATGCTCTTTTGAAGAAGACAGATATGAACGAGAGCTGGTGCAAAGACTTCGATACAGTATAGGAGATGCAAAAAGAGGGATCCTATGTTGAGCCTCTTTGGTTTTGGCCGATATTAATTACGAAGAACATCGAAATCATATTTATGAAAGATTTTGACACTATCGAGGGAAGTTGTGGTTTTTTCATCAAATGGTGAGTCTAGCTTAATGTTTGAAGCATATATACTAGGTTTAGTTATGAAGTGAAATTGTTTACCAATCAGTTTTGTCATCCATTGATACCATTGAACAGAGCAACTTGATTCTAACTATGGACGAGGCGATTGATTTTGTACTCCTAGCCGGTCAATTTCTAATCAATCGTACATGTAAGATCTTTCTAGACAATCGTCTACGTTAAACCAGTTTATGTTTTTCATTAAAATCTCTTTGTTATTAAATAAAAACAATTAAAAACTACAACATTTTAAGAGAGTTAGAGTTACTGCTAGTGACACTCGTCGCTGCAACTTTGATAGTGGTATGACGACATTATTAATCCCATTGTCTGTTTATCTTCCTAATTATCACCATGAAGTCTTCCCCCATTGCACTACATGATTCATGAAGTATTTTGGTTTATAGATTTGATCTCTTATTCCAGTTTCCACGACCATCTAAACTATTGGCAAAATAAAAACATATCACACCACATAAACTCATTTGCTCTGACCAATGTATATTTCTTTTTTGGATTGTTACAGAGTACAGGGCTGCACTATTTATAGTCTTGATAATCATGATTCATATAAGTAAGAGATTGTTAAATACTTAGATGAAACAACCATTCATTGAAAAGGTCCACTGATTTGAAGGTGCAATATGCATGACTTTCTTTTATTGCTTCTCCTTTAACTCATGCAATTCGCAATCCAAGAAAAACCTGTCTCCTTTAACACACATTTAGATGCTGTCAATTGTGCAAAAAAGACACCTTAAGATTTCACCAACGGGGGAATACACGTTTTGCATGACCGTAACTGGTTCAAGAACACAGCTGTGGGCCAATATGCTGTAATGGGCTCAGCAACGTCATACCGAGGAACAGATCAAAGTCTTTGCCCAAGACAAACATGTTGTGCGTCTAGGACTCTAGGACAGGTACGGCCTACACCATGTCTGTGGGGCCCTTTTTATATGAAGTTATGGGCATTGGACAATTTCTCAAGAAAAAAAAGTGTTACAATTGGTGATAATCAAAAACAATTAATTGGGGGATACATAAACTAATTTAGGGATATTTTTACTGTAGCTACCGGCATGGTTTTTCAATGATGCCGGCATGGTCGATGGATTTCCGGCATTGAAAAACCATGCCGACAACTACAGTGAAATATCCCCCAATTACATGTTCATAATCAATATACTGAAATTTTGGAGTTGGATTTAAGGTAAAAATCCCTTTTAATAGAATTGAAATTTAAGTGCAAATATTATACTGAAATCTTGGAGTTGGATTTAAGGTAACATTTATGGATGTATTTAAGGTAAAAGTTTCTTTCAAATAGAATCGAAATTTCATTGCAAATATTATAGTATTAATTGCAAATATTGTAGTATTATAATATTTACAAATTTAATTGCAAGTATAATATTTCTTTTAAATATTATAGTATTTGTAAATATTATAGTATTATAATATTTGCAAATTTAATTACAAGTATAATATTTCTTTTAAATATTATAGTATTTGTAAATATTATAGTATTAATTGCAAATATTATATTACTAATGTTTGAAAGTTTATATAATCTTTTAATCAATCTTCTCCATTAACTATATCGCTGCTTCAAAAGAAAGAAAGAAAACATATCGCGTTTGTTTGATGATGTCGAACTTTATTGGCTTAACATGCTGGCTACTGATATTAACGATAATCATCAATGAAGAATTAGTTGAAGGAAGGACGACCCTAGATGCGATGAACAAAGCAATAATAAAAACTATTAAGGTGAAGTAATATTTTTACATGCATTGATGTGTATATAGATAATCTTATATTTACGGATGTATTGATTTTTATTTTGCAGGTGGAAAATAATGAGATCATCGATTGTTATGATATTTACCGACAACCTAGTCTTAATCATCCTTTGCTTCATAACCACAGAATACAGGTTTAATATATACATACTTTTCTTAATAATATCTATATATGTTTTTGTTTTAAACTAAATTATTTGATTTTGATTGTTATGAAACAGGTGAAACCAAGTTCATACCCAACAAGAATGAAATCAAATAATCTCGAGGCACTTCAACATACACAAACTTGGCATAAATATGGATCATGTCCGGAAGGAACTATCCCTGTACGAAGGAAAGGAAAAAATTATAATCCAACAATATTGCATAAAGATGATCATCCAAAATTATCACCTTATAGAACTCTTAATACATCACAACCAAACGACGTTGGAATTGACCATGAGGTTTAAATAATCACATGCCATATATTGTTATTATTAGTTTACTTTACTTTACTTTCTGTATATGTATATATATAATAATCGATTTTTTTTTTTTGTATGTGCATATATAAATTTTTCAGTATGCGGTAATCGAGGTGAATGGAAATTTTCTTGGAGCACAAGCAAAAATAAATATTTGGAAACCGGTTACGGAAACACCAACTGAATTAAGTATATCCCAGATCTGGGTTACAGCCGGTGACGACGAAGTAAAAAATACTATTGAAGCCGGATGGATGGTAAGTTATACGCTAACAATTATGTTCAAGCAAATTTATATCCTTTTATTTGGCACCATTTAAGTTTATGTATCTTTTTTTTTTATTAGGTGAACCCATACATATATGGCGACGACCAGCCTAGATTTTTTATATTTTACACGGTAAGTATTATTACCCTTTTCGTTATTAAGAATGTCCTAGTGACGAGGACATCTTGAAAGGCCATTTATTATTGTTTGGTATTATTTTCTCAAGAAGATCAAACCAATTGACTTCTTTTCTTTTAGAAGGACGGATACAAGTCGGGTTGCTACAACCTCCTATGTGATGGTTTTGTGCAGACAGCTTCAGATTTCTGCCTTGGTGGTAGTTTCAGTGAGGTATCCACTTTCAATGGCGTCCAGAAAGATGCTAACTTCAGTATTCACAAGGTAAGAAATACAAGAAATCCAATTTTATACTCATTACCAACTTTGATCTATGTATAATGTTGAATAATTTGGCAGGATCAAATTGGTGGACAATGGTGGGTCCAAGTACAAGGTAATCCGGTCGGATATTATCCAAGTTCCCTCTTCACAAAATTATCAATGACATCAACAAAAATACATTTTGGTGGAGAAATCTTGAATAACAAAAGTAAAGGACGACATACTTCGACACAAATGGGTAGCGGTCATTTTCCTTCCGAAGGTAGATTGAAAACATCGAGTTATTTTAATTGGGTTCAAGTGGTTGATGAAAACAACGTGACCAAGGATCCTGAAAATGTGGAGATAAGAGTTACAAATCCAACCTGTTATGGCTTGGAAATTGACAACAACCACCATGATACAAATGGATACGGTTTTTACTATGGAGGTCCCGGATATAATGATAAATGTCAATGACAAAGTAGGTTTTAAAAAGAAGTTCTGTATCTTAAAAATTTGGTACGTGTAGAATGGTTGATGGTTTAATAAACTATATTGGGGTGGTAACCACAATTATTCGTAAGCTCTTATGTTTCATTTTCTATTTTTTTTCTTTCTTTTAATTAAGTTTTACTTTATATGGTATTATTCTGTTGAATTTCTTTTGTTATTGTTAACTAAATGTTTGTTCTTTTCTCTTTCTTGTTCTTTTTAAGAATCCCAATAAAAAATTATTTTACCGACACGCGGGAAAGCTAAAACTACTCCATATGTAAAAGGAAATATATATACAAAACAGTTTTGAAGTAACTTTGCTACATGACCAGATCCATCTCCGTAATTAACCCTACTGTTAATGTAACTCTTACCACTTCCCCATTAACTGGTTTACCAGCCATCGTTAAGATAAAACCTTCGCCATAAGCATGCCCATCACCATCATCCCTCCCATTTTATTGAGTTCTAAGGCTGGTTTGAGAGAACTGATTTTCATATCAAGTTACAATTTTTATTTTTATTTGTTCAGAAAGGCTTGAATCACTTTGCTGTGGCAAAACAAGTTTGATCAAACGAATCTCATGTTTGATTGTTCCAAACTACTTCATATTTAATCTTGTTATTATCAACTAAAAATCACAATGTTTAATTTTGGTTAGTTAAATTTCTATCTATTGACTTAATAAAACAAAGACAAAAACAATAAACTCCAAATTCCATTTCTTCCCATTGTGTGTGTTTCATGTTTTGAAGAAAAAATAAATAATTAAACAGAACCATATACTATGTACGAGATTAATAATGATCATGCATATGATGCAAAATTTCTTATGTGGTGCTGATAGTCACCACAATGCCATGATATATTCATTTGATTCCTAGCGATCTTATTTCTTCATTAACCCAAGGGCCATGGCCGTGTACAAACAAACACTATGTACGTACCATAAGATTTGTTTTTGCCGAGCACATGCAATGATCACTATCAGTGTATTTTGTTTCGTGTCCAAAAAAGAGTACATGGTACATTTTGTGCCAACTTAGTTTGATCACCCCACCCAAGATGTTGCATATCTTTCTAAATATGGATAGATATACACAACAAAGTCATGCCCACTATTTTGTTATTTCTGATTCTGATTTCTAACTAAATTTTAGTGTTTAAACATGCGAGTGTTTTGAGAAATATTGGTGAGACTGACATACTACGAACTCACAAAGTGAATATAATTGCACCGTTTTTCCTTTTGGAGAAAAAGATGGCCGGTGTTGGATGTTGACACAATGCATTTTCCACATTCTGTCCAAGTACTTAGCAATGTACAGTGAATGATCGCACCTAGACGTTCTCTCTCTCCAAAAAACGCTCTGCAAATAAGTCAATTTTGAGTCCAAATTTGTTCACACTACTCTAAAGAGTGTATATTTAACATATTATTCTGATTGGTCAATTAGTTAACTGATGGCCCATTACCCTCCATGTTTAGAATCTCGACCCTCATTAGATAGAGTGCGAATTTGTGCACACTCCTTAACGAGTGTGCACGTAACATTTTAATCTCAACCATTGATTCTATTTAGGGAGTTATGTAACGAGGGTCGTGATTCTAAACATGGAGGGTAATCGGGCCATCAGTTAAATAATTAACCAATCAGAAGACTATGTGAAATATACACTCCCTAAATTAAATCAATGCTTGAGATTAAAATGTTACGTGCATACTCGTTAAGGAGTGTGCACAAATTCGAACTCGTCATTTTTATTAGGTAGTTATTATCATAATATTAGGTAGTTATCCTCAAAATCTATAGTTATCTTCATCTTCTTCATTGGGTTTCTTTAATATTTTTATTGTTTTCCTGCCCTCTTGATTTAGTTTAAGATCCGGTTGGACTAATCTTAGTTATATGGCATTACAGCAATTTTTTGTAGATATCCCTTTTACTTCTAGTGGATATAGCAAACTATTGCTATTTTCCTTTTACACTCTAAGAGTGCTTTATCATAGCCTCATTGGCATCTTTTGGTGGTGTTATACTACATGCGATCACATCGTTAAGGGCGATTCAATTCGGAGAATTATTGATCAATATATATGCAGGGAGGATCAACAAATACCGGAATTGATCGTAAGAACTTGGGCATATCACTTCCTTATTATAGAAGGAATCGAATTTCTGCGATGATCAACAACCAAAACGGTTTGAAACCATTAAAAAGACATCAAATTCCTTGTCGAAGAACTATATGCAGTATTTATTTCGTTATTCGGTTCTTTGAGTTTCAAATTATGTAAATATCGTATTTTCTTTGTTTCTCCGATTATTGATGTAATCTTTCGGATATGTCAAGCGAAAGGTGGAAAATATTTTGCTCCAGCAGTGCTAGAGCAAACATGATCTAGCAGCTCCCTGGCCACACAATTTCAATGATTGTGCCCTCACCAAACTCTAGTGTTAACCTAAGTTAACTGTTGATCTTTATTGATTTCATGTTTGTGGCGTTCTTTTAGCTGTCTTTTCTTTTTTAAGAGAGACTGAAGACTTTAAATTTCCCCATCGGTATTTTTTTCTTCCGGCAGGAGTAAAAATCTGCAGAATCCCTAAATATATGGAATTCCCAAGATCTATTATGTTGAGTTTAGTTGAGAATTGTATCCAAATATATCTAGATCAAAAACTTATTCCTTTAAACAATAATCGGAAAAAGTTGAAGTAACTCTAGTAATGCAAACTACATACTATATCATAAGAAGTGTTAACTATCGAGA
Organism: Papaver atlanticum; assembly: GCA_023531105.1. Taxonomy (NCBI): domain Eukaryota; kingdom Viridiplantae; phylum Streptophyta; class Magnoliopsida; order Ranunculales; family Papaveraceae; genus Papaver; species Papaver atlanticum. Next base: position 2,246,244 of record JAJJMB010008487.1, on the reverse strand, counting down.
TCGAAAGAAGTTGAATTTCTCGTTTATATTAATCTGATGGATTTCTTTCAAATCAATACATCTTGATGTCTTAGTTTTCTTACATAAGTTTGTTACAACAATATAAGAAGTGAAATCCTGATCATATCCTCTCTTATCGTAATCAACTAGTAGTACAATGTTAATTATTGTGTTCATGATTCATGTGAATATGTATTAGAGTATCTACGACTATATTACTACTGATTTCTTTTAGTTAGAAGGACTAGCCATATACACAGATTTGATCATATATATTCACAATGATCGTTTATGTAGCTTTATGTTGTTACCTTATGATGTAAATTTTTTTTTTCAAACAATTGATTCATGTAGAATCACAAGTCGTTCTTTCTCATATGATCAACTTTCACTGCTCAAATTCGTGTCTTTATACAAAATTATGCAACTTTGTCTGCGTTCATATCTACTTGGAGTTGGATTTCTATCTGAACTAAAACACCTCCCTAAATTGGTTTATCTCGATCTAGTAGTCTTTAACCAATTTGTTGGTTAAATTCCAACATACTCACGGGTGTTTAGTACATTTCTGAAAGCTATCTTCTTTTTTTTCTTTTTTTGCGAAAGTTCATCGTCGGTCGGTTAGTATAAAGTTTTTAATTCTCTTTCAATAACTTTTGCAACAAAAGAACCGACAGCTAACTCAAGTTAACCAAAGAGTTTGTTGATGTCATAGATGGTCAAATTTTTGTGGCTTAGGAGCTGCTAGATCATTTTTTCTCTAGCACTGCTAGAGCAAAATCTTTCCCGCGAAAGGCCTAGCATACATGTCATGTATCCCGAAAAATTAAAAGCTTCTCTTAAATGTAGCCCAAGCTTTTATTAATCATAACCATTTAAAATAAGTGCTTTAGTTAACCAAACAGATCTTTATAACTATTATGTTTAGCCCATAGAATTATACATAATTGTTATGTATAGCCTAAATAATAATCATTAAATCCCTAAATCAACAACAAAAAAGAAGAAATTAATTCTAAACTTTATAATCAAATTTACGTAAGATATTGACATAATTAATGTTTTTGAAGAATGATCAATACCCTAAATCAATTTCAGTGTAATCATGATTGAGGGGAAAAAATAATTCTAAACAAAAAAAAATTAATGATTGTGTTTATGGAGTTCAAAAACTTAGTTAATTCCATTTTGATTGATGTTGTTATAGAAGTTTCACAAGGGAATAATTAGAATATATACTCTGGTCAATTTTAATGTAATCATGATTGAGAAAAAAGATATATCATTTTAAAGAAAATTAAGAACTAGGGTTTATTTTGTCTTGGAGAAAAGGTAAAAAAATCAGGGTTTACAATTGTGGAAATTTTTGAGGAACCCATATTTGGTTCCTCTCTCTTCTTGAAACTCATCATTAAAATAAAATAATATATATTTATAGCCCAAAACACAAAATGTACGGTTAAGATTAATAGTTTTAGATTGAATTTATGCTTTCCAATTTTGAACAAGACTAAATTAACCTTAATTAGTTAAATTTTATTAACATAAATATCTTTAAGAAAATTGCTTTAATAACAGGCTAATTAGTCATTGTTTTTATTGGAATTATTTATGGTCAAATTCTTTTAATTCCATCAGTTATGGATATCATCTTCATTATATTATTTGCATCTAATTCGTGTAACAGTAATGCCGCACCATTGCTAATCAATGTGCTTATTTTTCGTCAAAATAATTTGGGTTTAATCGATCTATGTTTTTTTTTTTGAAGGAAATATCTTGATTTCATTAATATAACAAGAATGAATACATCCTGTTCAAGTACATCAAAGATGAAAACAATGATAAAATACATATATCTTGTTTCATTTTTTTTCTTTTCTTGGAACAAACTATATTATAGAAAACTAGCCATTCAGGGGATTAGCCTCATTGGCTTTGTACCTTCGGAAGGTACTACAATCCGGAAATAAAGAGCCGTTATCATCTCCATAGGATGTAGCATAAGTACGAGCAATTGCTTTCAGTTTTTGCTGCCAATCATGCCTTAGGGAATTACAATTAAAAATTCTAAAATAACAAAATAAGTCTACATTGTCATCGAGCATAGTTATATTTGATGGTTGCGCTGGATGCTTCCACTTTGACCTCAGTTTCTTCACTATCTTCTGGTTTTCCATCTCAATGTTGCAAATCATGTTCTTGAGTTGTTGATGCCACTTCATTGCCGCCAAATCCCCCAGAGTCATGCTTTTTTCTGTTGTCCCGACGTCGCAGTAGAAGACCTGTTGTCCTTTGAATGTTCCTTCTTAATCCGTGATGACTATAACCACGATTGCCTTGATTAGATGTACCTGCCATTTGCTATAACATAACGTAAAATACTTTGTTTGGGGATATGCACTTGGTAGTTTGTTATTTGGGGTTCTATTGAGGGTGTATGAAGATGCATGAGTACGGTAGGTTTGGATATGATCATGGATGAGGCTAATAGTTACTGCCGGAGAGCGGGTAAAATTCTGGAAGCACTTATTGCACCTAGACTTCCATATGTACCAAGATGCGAGAGCAAATAGTTGACTCCACTTTACATTTCCAATTGGGCTACCTCTGTTATTATCTATCCAAGTTTCTATCTACTTCCTGATGCTTCCTATGTTGCTGTTTATTCTACAATTTATTCCAATCCAGACTGCTCTACTGAAAGGACAGTTTAGCAAAGAGTGTAACTCAGTTTCTGGTTCAGAAGTACAAAGACTACAGATTGGGTCAATTGCTTGGACCCTTCTATTCATAGTAAAGTTGACAGGAAGGACACCATTGTAGGCCTTCCACACAAAGACTTTGATGCGCGGTAGCACATCAAGAGACCAAATATGACCCCAAACAGGGTTCATGGTAGTTATGGAGTTGGTGGGATGAGCATGGTCTTTGATGAGATATTCATAAACAGACTTAACCGTTAAATCTTCCTTATTGGTTAAAGGATAGATCAAGGTATCGGAGGTGCCATTGGAGTTTGTTAGGTCTATCCCCATAATATTTTTCACAACCTCATGGGGGAGAACTTGGTGCAGGAAATCTACATTGCACTCTTTGGAGGAATAGTGCATAAGGTCCTTCACGTTGATTAGGGTATTATCTATGGTGGGTTTGATATCGTTTCTCACAATGGTATTAGGGATGTCAAGGGGTATCCAGTTATGGTTCCATATATGGATATCCTTTCTATCTCCAACCTGCCAGATGGCCACTTCCTTGATTATTTTTATCCTATTCCAGAGACCTTTCCAGAACCAGGAGCAGTTACCTTTTGGTTGAGTGATGTTTAGTGGGGAAACGTTTCTGAAGTATTTAGTTTCTAGGATTTTTGACCACGAAGCTTTCGGGTTTTTTTTATCATTCTCCATTCTAGCTTGGCTAACATTGCATGATTGAATTTTCCATATTTCTTTAAGCCAATCCCACCACTTGGAGTTATCCATATCTGTTAAACACTGGGAAATCAAATTGATGATTTGGTCTGATATATCAGGATGAGAGGTAGAAGCCATAGAGGCGAAATGGGTGTAGAAGGTGTCAACTATTTATTGTCTTTCATTACACCAAATTCCATCATCTCTTTTAACTGTCTCAATTCTCAATTTCCTAGCCTTATAATTAGCCGTTGAATGGAAATATCCGGTATTCTTGTCTTCTAAATGCAAGTTGTTATCCGAAGCTTTTGTTTTCCAAAACGTTTCTTCGTAATTATACCATTTTTCTAGGTCACTTTTAATTTCCAGAATCTTAGGGATATTATCTTGAAGGTTGAGATTGTTTTTAGCATGATAAAGATTTTGAGTGAGTTTTTGATATTTTGTTGGATGTTCCCAAAATGCTCCCTATTCCAAATTCTTATATTAGTTTTAACATTTTTTAGATGGGACACAAAACTAAAGGATGTTGACCCCCTGGGTCAAATTCCCAGGAATCCTCAATCACTTGGAAGCACGACGGGTCCTCCATATAAATCCCAAAGAACTTAAATGGTTTGGCTCCGTCTTTCCAGCAAGGAGAGGTTCTTATGAGAATTGGGGCATGGTCGGACCCCACAGGGGTCAGATGATACGCCATCGCCCTAGGGTACAGGCTAAGCCATCCAGAGTTAGACATAGCTCTGTCTAGCCTAGCCTCCACAAAATCTTTCCCTTTACGGTGATTGGACCATGTGTAATTATATGCGACAAAACCTAGGTCTACTAGGTCAGTAGAATGAATCAAATTGGAGAAAAAGGTGATTTCATTTTGGTCAGGGAGGGCACCTCCTCTTTTTTCAGTACTCAAAAGGGTAAAGTTGAGGTCTCCAGCTATTAACCAGGGTATTTCAACATTTTTGGATAGGTTTTCAAAGTATTCCCAACTAACATGTTTCTTGATTTGGTAAGGACAGCCATATACTCCCGAGAACATCTAGGAATTTTTTCTTTTTTTGCACGTAACTAGTGTATCTATCTGGCTTTCGGAAGTGTGAAGAACCTGTACATCTATTTTACTAGACCAAGCTAATACAAGCCCTCCTGTAATACCTATCACCCCAGTCGGATTCATGATAACCATGTTGGTGAATTTGAGGTTTTTGATGAGAGGATTGATAGTGGTTTCATGGTTCTTCGTTTCTTGGAGAAATAGGATATCTGGGATATGTTCAGAAATAAGTTTCTTCAGGTGAGATTGGGTTGATGGTTTTTCTAAGCCCTGGCAGTTTCAGGCTAAGAAACTTAGGGCCATAAAGAAAAGTTCTGAATTGACACTCCACAACGAGAAGGTGAGAGAGAGACTCCGGACTATAGGACTAGTGAAGGGAGCTAGTTTGCAAAGATCATTTAGATGGCTGTGTGTTGTTCCATGCATAGCAAAAGTGACATATCTTGCAACTGTGTGTGTTGAACATGTGCAGTTTATGTTTCGAGCACACCTAATGAATTCCTTGAATATGACTACAATCCAACGAGTATAAAGAAAATTTGTAAGATTTAGGCTTACCTGGTTATCATTGAGCGAGCTTGCTTCCCCATTGCTACTTGTGTATGGACTAACGGCATTCCCCCATATTTTTCCTTCTCCTTACTGATGTTCTTGAGGGCATTCATCTTCATTTTCTCATTGCTGACACCACTAGTTAAAATTGAGGGTCTTGAGATGTAGGTTGAGTCTGAATTTTGCATTTCTAGATGGTGGCTTTGGGATTTATAGGGTTGAGGGAATTTTCTAGATGGACATCCCAGCCACAGGAGTTGTCGACATCTCCTTCTTCCGATTTTTATAAATCACTACTAAACTTGAAACATGTTTGCCAATCCATTGTTCATCATGTCTGACACACACTCTAAAACTTGGTATTGAAGATGGTCCATAGAAATTTTTCATCATCATCATGTCTCTTCGGGGATAAGCATCAACTGAACTTACGTTGTTTTATCTTAACCGAAGTAGGGAGTTTTTTTCTACTGTATCAGTTGGTAAAGTGAGATAACATCCTTCATTCACTTGTTTTCCAACTACCATCTCATGGTTCTTCTTTAACTTTTTCACTAATTTTTCTGTATCATCATTTTCAGCTGCCCATTTCTCACTTCTTTGATGTATTTTGTTTGAGTCGTTGTCTTTTTTACAATCATAGCTCTTAACAAGTTGAGAGCTAGAGGAAATGATTATTTGTTTCTTGCACCAACTATTTAGGCACCGATTCATTAACTCATAAACAATAAGACTTAAAAACCACCAGTATGATTTAAGAGTTACTTTGAGTGGTGATTGGGTGAATTGGGGTTTGTGAGTCTGTCTCGGTTCAAATGGATTCATAATACAAACCAACAAACAGGGGCTATAAAGAGGGATTAACGGTATTGAGCAAGATAAAAAATGGGTTTTAGGAGACCACGATTTGAGGGGTAAGGGAGGGAGATGATGAATGGAAGAAGAGGGGGACAAAATAGCGGCGAAAGAACAAAAGTATTAGCACAAATAAGTTAGATAGGTTCATACGTACCTTATAACATCATTGCAATTAGCTCTAGGGAGCTCACGATAACCAGGTAAGGAAGAAAGTTTATTCAAATATCATTCCAGAACATATTTTGTTTTGGATTTAACAAGGAAATAGGGATTTTGGTAGAAATTGGTGGGTAAAAATGAGGACTAAAGATGATTAATCTATAGATCCGAGAATAAAAAGCTTGGTTAATCAACAAATCAACACTGGATCTGTCAAGATAGATTGGATAATTTGGGAACCGAAAGGAGACTATGTCGACTCAGTTTGAAAAGTCACTTTCCTCATGTCACCTTTTTTAGCCTTTTCTAGCTAGTGCCCCTGGACAAAATATAAAAAATTTGTATATCTTGTTTCATAGATGAAACAGATATTTGAAACATGGCATTTGAATTAATATTCTGCCATTTGAATTCTTCTTCATTAAGAGTAACATGTCCCAGAGGGGAGTAATTTGCGCAACCCATCGTTATCACGATCACTTTTATTAGCCATTGATCTTCCCAAAACTGTAGAATTCCGACTACTTCTGGTAAATTGTCATCGTTGATGTTGTTGATATGAATGATCCATTCAATAGAAACGCCATAACGGCTATCGGAAATATCTAATTGGCTTACAGAAGCCATTAGCGATGAAATCAATTGAAGATCAACTAAAAACATTATTTACAAACCCTAAAATCGCTTAAAAGCGATAGTTTTATTTAATACTAGAAAATAGTAATAATATTTATAACCAAATCTGTCAATAGATATGAAGATTTCAGACCAAATCTGTCATCGATCTATGTTAATTCTTACCTTGCGTAGGCACAAATAATTTATCTTTAATATTTATTCCTCATAAATTGCAATGGGAATTTTAAGAAAAGGAAGGTAACAATCATAACTGATTCCAGATTCTTTTTTTCCCTAGTGTTTATGTTGTTAGCGTATGGGTCATAATTGATTCCAGATTCTTCCACCTGTTTTCTCTTGCCTGTTCTCTCACATGAAAGATGCGTATGATAGTTTAGATTTCGATTATGCATTTTATTGGTTGGATTCTTATGATTTAAAGTGTTTTCCATAATCAAGCTTTGGAGTTGTAATTTTTGGATATCGATTCATGAACAGAGACAACATGTCTTTGCAACATGCCTTACGAATCGAAACCTTTCCGTTCATATTCCTCCAAAATACTAGTTATGTCTTTTGTATGATTACAATATGCAATCATCCGAAACACAATCTTGAATTCAAACAGGACTAAGCTGTTGCTGGCTTATTATATGTACATTAGAAAAGTAACGTAACCATGCTAGATATCTATATTAGTTGATTGTCACTATAGATTTTATTAACTGATCTTGATTCATACTTTATTATTAATATTAAATCTGGTTTTGTTTTCATGGCCTTGTTAATTCACCTGTAGATAAAAAAAAATTAGGGTTTACCTTGAAAAGTGAAATGGTGATAGTTGTGTTACTGATTATTACGTATGAAAATCACACTTTTCATCATACACATATTATTATTTTAAGTGAAAATTGTAATTAAATGGAATTTTTACTAATCTCATGTTGCAATTATGAGAGAAAATTCTAGTTTTCACACGTGATAATTGGATTTTCCTAAATCTCCCTTGGTGATAATTGGGTTTTCCTAAATCTCCAATTGTAATAAATTAAGGGTCCTGGTGAAAAATGGATTTTTCCTAGATCTTCAATGGTGATAAGTGGATTTTTCCTAAATCTTCCATGGTGATAATTGGGTTCTCCTTCATATCTCATTGTAATTAATTGAGGGTACACGTGAAAAACGGATTTTTTTTTTAAATCTTCCATGATGATAATTAGGTTTCTCCATGATGATGATAATTAGGTTTTTTCTAAATCTTCCATGATGATAATATTCAAGCATGTGATAACAACGACTTTCACTAATCACAATAATCACTAAATTGTGAAAATTTGAATTTTTCAATGGGGTTTTTATTAATCCAAACTAAACAAAATTGTGATTATCAATGAATTGTGAAAATTAGAACTTTCAATGACAGATGATAATTACAATTTTTTTTTTTTTTTTTTACTGAATCACACACTTTTTATTAATGAAAGAAATTTGTTAACAAATTACAAGACCTCAACGGAAAGAAGAAAAACCAAATACATTTGCTTTATAAAGAAAACCTAGCAAAATCTATAATACTCCACATTAGGCATTTCTACTCTTGCTAGGAAATTTGGCCTTCCATAGAAGATCTGTTTTTGTCCTGCAGCCAATTTAGCTCCCCTTTTAGCTGCTGCATCTGCAGAAAAGTTAATCTCCCTGACAGAACTTTATTGTTTGGATTTTGCACACTGCCTTCAACCATCTCATTTTTATGAACCAAGGCATTTTGTTATCAGCAAATTCAGATATAACTGTTTTAGAGTCTGAGTTGAGTATTATGTTTTATAACTCCCACTCTACTGCCAACTCAACTGCATTGACCACTGCATACACTTCTGCAATGTAGTTTATAGCAATACCAATACCTCCAGAGATGGCTCCCATCACTTGACACTGATGATCTCTAATCACCACACCAAATCCTGCAGCTCCAGGATTACCAATGGAGGCTCCATCACAGCAAAACATAATAGTTCCAGTGATTGGTGGTATCCAGAAACAAGGTTTAATGCATTGAAATTAATTCTTCTTGGACCCAAATTGAAGAAGAGAATTACATGGTTATCATAGTCTTGGTCCCACTTGTTGCTCTTGATTCTTTGCCCTCCTTCAAACACTAATTTTTTGATTCTGCATTTAAAATTTTGAAGGTGGGGACTTACTTGCTCAAACAACTTTTTGATTTTTTGAAATCATAGCTCCCTTATGATTGCACAGGCTGCAGTAATCCAACATTCTTTAGGGAAATTCCTATGGCAATGGCCAAATCCATTTTTTTGTTGAGCCAGGTGGATGGAAAAACTGGATTTTCCACTATGGTAAAGCACTGGGCGTTGGATGACTAAGAGCGCGTGCTTGAGACAAACTCTGGCGGTGGACAGACAAACTCGGGCGCTGAATTGACAAACTCGGGCGTTGTAAAGACAAACTCGGGCGCTGGACCTATAAACGCGCGTTTGTGCTATCAACGCGGGCGTGAGATACAAAATCTCCAACGGCCATATTTCCAACGTCTTTATTTTCAAAACCTATAAATTGGATTAAACTCACTTCATTTCTGTCACACCACCACTATTTCCTTCTTCTAAATCAAAAAAATTTGATACAATATGAGCGGTCTTTTAAAAAAAGCGGTCAATAGTATAAAGAATAAAAGAAATCGAAGAAATGAACCGGCACCGCTTGATAGACGCATTTATGTTTCTATTTTCATCTCTATTGTGTATAATGTTAGTACCCATTTTTGTACTTATTTTGGTATTTTATCTCTTTGTAGGTGTTTTTTGGAGAAATAAGCTTTTGCGGCGAAATTGGCTCGAAAAGTTGATAAATGCAACCCAAGGGACGAGTGTTATGCGGACTCCAGCAACGGATAAGGGGCTACCATTGGATAAGGGGTAACCTTTCCCCTTCACGTTCAAATTCTGAATTTGGGCGGGAAACCAAAAACGTGAAGGTTGTTTTCTGGCAGTTTTGGTGGTAGTGATTTGGAGGAGTTTAAGGTCGATTAAACCTCTGATTTTCATAGGGTAGGCTCCTTATGGGTCTAGGAATCTAACATGGGTGTTGAAATCGATTAAACTGGGCTCAATCGACGGGTTTTGATCTCAACAACAAAATATGGAAAATCACGTGTGTGACCGATTTTAGGAAATTTTAGAGAGATTAAAGGAAAGATTTTCTTCCCAAAGCTTAGTATCTATCTAAGGAAGAGTTTAGAATCAAAAGGAAAGCCCAGATATGCGTGGAAATTCTAAAACAAGAAATTGCCGCAACTTTGCCGTGAAGAGAAATAAAGAGATTTCGGAAGATTTTGGAGAGATTTAATCACTGAACAGTCGCGAAGAACACGAAGAACTTCGACCCACATCGAACCGTCGCAGAAGCAGTCTTATATTCAATTACAGAAAGCTGTTATCGTTTTTGACTGTCTTTGCTTAATACTTTCAGCGACCATTACCTTCCTTACAACAAGCTTTCTGTAACTATAGCTCGTCCTTTCTAATAAAAACACCTTATTTGATCAATGAAATCAACTTTTGAGCATATTTCTAATATGAGGAGCTAAACCCCAACAGTGGGATGACGGAGGAAGCCCTATTTCACGCATGTGGTAATTCTAATAATTCTTTTATGACTATTTGCATTGATTTTAATTGATTTATGATTTTTATTGAATGGGTGTGATATTGTTTGATGATGTATGCTTGGTCAATGTATATTTAATACATCATGCTTTTGATTTACAGTCATTGCTTTTCAAAAATCTACTTTTGGCAAAGAATAAGAGTCCATATTTTTTAATATTTGAGCTATAATTGATTGGAATTATTATTTGAATCACATGAATGAAATTTGGTGGAATCCTGAGTCCCAGTAACTCTCGCACCTTTGTAATATTTTTGTATATATTTTTATTAAATTTAAAAACTCGAATCTTCACAAGTCCGAGTGAACGACAACCTTACTTACCACTTTAAAATCACATCACCGCTGCCTGCCACAGATGTAGATTTTTCTCAAGATCGTGAAGCATAGTTTGCTGCGCCGAGTGTCGTTGTTGGTCCATCATTAGTCCAAGGTCATGTGTCGGGGCATCAAGATCGATCTGATGATTATTTTTATATGAGAGGTGGATTTTCAGAGGTAAAGGCTATTTATGAAGTTTTATCCCCTGAAGTACGACAAAGGGTTGATAGATATCCCTGGCGTGCGCTTTATAGTGTGAAATCTAGAAGACACAACAAAAAAATTCCGAAAACAGTAGTAGAAAGGTGGTGGGCGACAACGCACACATTCCATTTCATTGATTTTGAATTTAAGCTTGTTTAACTTAACTGAAGTTATATTTTGTAAATAATTATTAAATAATCAAAAGAATTAATCATAGTTGATATTATACTTGTAATAGGAATTACGCCCCTGTATTTGTATTTCATTTGTGGGATCCCAAGTGGAATAGGAGAGCCACCACCATTCAACGCTGACGAATGGATATCAAATAGTAAATGGGAGACGCTTTTTCCCTCGTTTTTGGATTCAGAAATACCTGAAACTAGAAAACAATTGAAAGGAGGTGGGATTAGATGTTCAGCGTTGAAGCTTTTCCTAATCCAACCAAGAAACCCAGAGCATGTAGATGAGAAAATGTATATTAAGTCAAAATACTAAAATTATGGAGTAATTTGCAGTATTGGTGGTATACCTACTTTCGTGTTGGTAAACCAATCCTTAAAGACGCTACCCAAAGATTTCCAATGTTGGATATGTACATCTCAACCAACTTAGCGAAGGGCACTGGCAACGACATCTCGAGTTCCATTTTTGTTCAGAGGTTTCATCAGATGACTCGGAGCCACAACAACGTCGTTGTTCACCCTTACATTGATTTTCCTTAGTATCATGCTGATGTTGGACGAGGTATTCTTGATTATTCTCTGCGTAAAGTTGTTTTATACACTCCACATTTGGATAGAGGGGTTTGGTACCTGGGAGAAAGACTGCAGTACCAAATGCAAGGTATATATGCAATTGCAATTAACCCGCCACAACAAATGCGAACCTCTGGATCAGATTTTCATCGGCTGAGAAGAACCAATTGGGTGAGGTAGAACTAAATACAGAGATGAATATTAGTGAAGTGGATTATGTCGAATGGTACAAGTCGATTGCGAAGCCTGTAATTGGGACACACAACATGCACATCTATGGTTTGGATATCCCAGCGTTAGCACGCCTGTCCCTTGATGCAAATATCGTTCCTATCCAGCCACCTCCAAAAGAGCCATGTTTTATGACTTACCCCACCACGGGTGCAAGTTCTTCATCATCTTCGTCAAATTTACCCGAAATTCTTTAGGAGATGCCAAGTATTACTTCACAAGGTGGGCCAACCACGATCCCCATTGTTTTCCAAGGTATGAAACGTGATTATCCTTACAACAATGTGACTGCCAACTGAACGATTTGCATTGGCTGAATCGGAAAATGGGGGCTACACACTTGGATGTGTATCGGAAATGGCACGAGAACACAATGTTTGGATTGAGTCTAATTGTAAATGATGATGGGCGGCGGTCACAATCCTAAGATTCCACCAGGAGCATATCATGGAACGATAGTGATGAAACAATGGTGGGAGAAACACAAGTACGACAGAGTTCTTCTTCACCACAACAACGGCACAATACTTCTTCACCACAAACTGTGCCTGTATCTCAACCTCAAGTATTTCGTCTAGATCCTAGGCGAATTTCATTATCATTCTCTCCCTACAACGCAAATGAATGCTATACACCACCACCACCACAACCACAAACATCTTATATGCTTGGAGGACCGAGTGCTTTCCAACAATCGCCTAGTGCTTTCCTATTGCCTAATGTTCTTCAACCATCTTTATCTACTTATGGAAATTTATTTAATATGTTGGGAAGTGGGGATGTCCCAGGTCTATCCCCAGGTATTGGAGAATGCTTGACTCAAGAAAATAACAATGGGAGAGCTAACGATGAGCGACGTTAGAGAGATTGTTTGTAATTTTTAATTCTGCTTCATTTGTAAGTTTAGTTTTAAAAGTACGACGGTCTGAATTAAATGAAATTACTATATATGTTTAAAATTAAGCGTTTTACATTAGCTTCACTGAATTATGACGGACTACATTAGCTTTAAAATTAAGCGTTTTGCATTAGCTTCACTGAATTACGGCGGACTACATTAGCTTCAAAGAAGGGGTTGAAACCGTTCAACACCTTAAGGATTTCGAAACATTTTTCGAAAGGAAAAGCCACATTTTTCCATCTTCGCCATTCAGCCAAAGATCTTGTTACCATCTCAGCATCAGTTTCACCTCTCAGTCTATATCGATTGGCTTGTATGGTTAAAGCTACAAACTCACTTACTTCTTTCTTAATTGTACGAAAACGATTTTCTATGTCGCATATAGGATGACGACCCGGATTAAGGGTGTCATTGCAGAATCCGTCATGAATAACCTCCCAGAAATTCACCCATGGATAGTTTGCTGAAGCAAGCTGAGTAAATAAAAAAACATAGTTTCTGCAAATAGATTCATCTTCTTCTTTAGTATATGGAGCGCGCCGAACTAACAAGGGACGAGACATGTTCAAGAAGTTAAAATTTTTTGTTGAAGTTGAAGAATTTTTTTAAGCTCAGAGAAGAGTAAAGAAGACTAAATGTGTGAATGTGAATTTAAAGTTGAAATGAGGAGTATTTATAGAACTCAAAAATTATAGTCGTTAGATCACAAGAGTTTTCAGCCGTCCAGATTCATCCGTTGGTGCTTCTATGAAAAACGCGGCACTGGATGGACAAGCTCTGGCGCTCTAATCAAGAACGCGCGCTGCAAAGACAAGCGCCAGCGTTTGAGGCAAGCCCGCCTGTCCTATCATCAAACGCTCGCTACATCATCCAACTCAATGAACAAACCAACAAATTTGTTGGTTTGAACATCCATTTTTCAGGTTTATTGAGTCCATAGTGGGAGCAAAATCAACAAACTTGATGGTTTGTTCATTCCATAGGAACTGCTCTTAATCAATGGGCTCTTATTTCTCGCACTGCTCCACACTTCTTCAGAAGATTGAGGAATCTTGAAGTTCAAAATACTACATATCCATTTCCAAATTTCTTTAATGAATTTACACTTCCACGGAAGATGGTGCATATTATCCTGATCTTATTCACAAATGCAACATCTTGAAGCAAGCTCATACCCTCTTTCAATCATCACTGTATCATCAACATATATTCCTTGTACTATTTTCCATACATTACTTGCTATAGTTGGATGCAAGTATGAATTCCATATATATTTATAGCACTGCAGAGTAGGTTCTTTATTTCTCAGTAAATTGATTGCTGAAGAAGTTGTGAATTTACCTTTGATGTCTGCTTTCGAAATTAAGCTATCATCTCCCATTCCAATATATGGCAATGTGTAAGCTGACATGATTTGATTTATCTCTATTGGTATATTCCATTTTCCATCAAGAATTATATCTGCCACCTTCATATTCAGATGAGCTTTAACACAATCATTATATCCAACTTCTTCTATTAGGGGATTTATGCTTATCCAAGGATCAAACCAAAGAGAGACATTTTGACCATATCCTAAGCACCATCTTATGTTCTCCTTTAAGTGATTACATGCCCATTTTAAACCTGACCAAATAGATGACAGCTGCCGGTTATCCTTCCATTTTTTCTGTCTATCTTGAAATTTAGCCTTTATGAATAATGCCCATTCAGCCTCTGAGTTAATGATTCTCCATAAAATTTTCATAAGTAGAGCTTTATTAAGGATCTCCAATCTTTGAATACCAAGGCCACCTTCACTATAAGGAGTACATACTTTCTTCCACGATAAGATTTTGTATTTTCTAGTTTCACCATCACCAGACCAAAGGAAATTCCTAATTATTCTTTCGCAAATCTTGATTACAGATGCTGGCCATTTATATATTGACATGCTGTAAATTGGCACACTGCAAAGTACTGACTTTATGAGCACTAATCTGTCATGGAATGACAATAACTTTCCTTTCCAGGTGTCCAGTTTCTTTTGCATTAATTCCACCATTGGCCATATTGTATAAATTTTAACTCTTCCAGCATGCAAGATAACACCCAAATACTTATCTAGTAGTGAACTTACTTCTATTTGGATCATTTCCTTTATTTGCATTTTCCTTGCTTCAGTTGTGCCATCAACAAAGAGCTTGCTTTTTCCTTTATTTATCATTTGACCTGAGCTGTTATGATATTCCTCCAATAGCTTCATTAAGTTTTGAATGCTTTTCTTTGCACCATTGCAAAAGATAAAAACATCATCAGCAAAAAACATATGAGAGGGATGAATTCCATTTCTAATTACCATTGGGCTTATCTTGCCTTCATTTACCATTTTTGATAAATTTCTGCTCAACACATCTTCCATAATCACAAATAAGGTTGGTGATAGGGGATCTCCCTGTCTTAGTCCCCTGCCTACTGAGAAGAAGCCATTTGGACCACCATTTATCAGTATTGAAATCTTAGCTGATTCAAAGAGAGTGCATAGCCATTGACACCATAACTCTGAAAATCCATATTTTAATAATACTTGAAATAAGAAATTCCATCTCACTGAGTCATAAGCCTGGGATATATCCAGCTTAATTCCAACATTTCCACATCTTCTTTTCTTGTTCATCTCATTCACCATTTCTGAAGCAAGAACAATTTGATCCTGAATGTTTCTTCCTTTAATGTAGGCAGCTTGCTGAGGAGAAATGGGTTTATCCATAAGGCTAGACATTCTTGTATTGATGATTTTGGTAAATATTTTAAAACTCACATTACTTAGACCAATTGGTCTAAATTGTTTAGGAGATCTTGCACCTCCCACTTTCCACTTTTGGAAATAGAACAAGGAAACTAGAATTAAGGCCTCTTGGAATGAATCTTCTTTTCCAACAAAATTGCACTGCATTCACCACATATGATTGGATAACTTGCCAGCAAGCTTTGTAAAAACCTCCAGAGAAGCCATCTGGGCCTGGAGCACTGTCAGGATCCATTTCAAAAAGTGTTTTCTTTATTTCTTCGTTTGTTAGAACAACATCTAACATTGCTTGATCAGACTCAGTTATCACTTTTGGTATTACTTCTAGTAAAGAATTAGATATATTAACTTCACTGAACTTGAATTTGTGCTCAAAATGATTAATGAGAATCTATGCAATCCTTGCTTGATCTTTGACAATTTCATTGTTAATATCCTCCAATTCACTTATGAAGTTTCTTGCTTTCCTTATCTTAAGATTTGTATGGAAGAAACTTGTGTTGACTGAACCCTCTTTAACCCATTTTATTCTAGCCTTCATTTTCATCATTGTGCTTAGATGCACTTCCTTGGAGTTGAGTTTATTTTCAGCTTGCACTAGATTATCCAACAAAGCATTATCAGCAGGATTAGCATCAGATAGTTGCATAGCTTCTTGGACTTATTTTTCTGCATCTCTAATTTGCACATTAACATTAGCAAATACCTTCCAATTCCAGTCCACTAAAACTTTTCTGAGTCTTTTTAATTTACTCTGAAATACAAAAGCTGGATCACCCACTACTTCTTCAGACCAACTTTTAGTCACTACCTCCGTAAAACCAGGATGGTCTATCCAAATCTTTTGAAATTTTTGTAGAATATTTTTTGGTTTAGGAACTCCTACACAACCACCCAATAATGGAGAATGATCTGAGGCAATTCTCATTCCAACTTTATACCCCCATCCTTTAAATTTTTGAATCCATAAATTGTTAAAAACTGCTCTGTCTAGATTACACAAAATTCTGGGAGTTCCATGCTGGCAATTTGACCAAGAGTGAGAAATACCTGTTTTTGGAGATTGTTGTAATTCAATCTGTCAAGACAAGAAGTAAACTCTAGCATATTTCTTGTATTAGCAGGCCTTCCTCCAATTTTTTTTCCAGATGCTGTAATGGCATTTAAATCACCAATTGCAAGCCAAAGCTGTTGCAGTGCACTTATCATTTCCATCTCAGACCAATAAAATCTTCTTTACACAGCTCCAACATGAGCATGAACTCCGGAGACTAGAGTACCTCCAATGCTAACAGTTATCATCTGGCTACACATTGTAACTATAGTTGGAGTTGGAAAATGTTTATTCTAAAATAACCAAATGTTCCCTTTTTTATTTGACATAGAGTTATGAATCACCATGTTTTCCATACCTGGCAGATTCAGTTTATTGCAGAATGTTGCACTACAACTTATTTTTGGTTCAGCTATAAAAACTAAAGAAGGAGTAAACTGATTTATTGAAGACCATAATTTATCTTGAGCCCTAGGTCTTCTCAGGCCCCTGATGTTCCGGTATAGAACTTTCATTGTTGAGGATGGAGGTCTTTAGTACCTCCTTTTCCTTGATTTTTCCTGAAATTATACTTATTTGTTACTTGCTGAACTTTTGCCTTTGGAGCCACTTCATTGTGTTGTACTTCAGTATTATCTTTTACCGTAGATGATGATGGCTTTTAAATAATTTTTGACCAAGAAGTGGTAGGAATTCTTTCCTCTGATACTGAACCATCTTTCCCATTAATGTACTTGATGACACTTTTCTCCACAACATTGTCTTCTTCTATTTGTAGAATTTTTGTTGGGTCTAGAGGATCTCCTTCCCCTTCTATATTTATCTCTATTTCCTCTTCATTCAATGTATTGAGAGATTCAAATCTTCCTGAAGAAATGTTAGATGTTTGAGTTACTACTTTTGGTTGATTGATATTTGTGATAGGAGTATAACATATATCAAATTTTACACTTTCCTTTGGATGAACTACTTGTGAAGTTGATGGAGTGCTTTTTCCTACTGCAGATATGTTACTGTTATCTCTCATCTCTGGAGTTGAAGTTGGCTTGGAAGCAAATTTTGGAGATATACTTCTAGTTTGATCATTCACAACTTCTGTTTCTGAGGCTTTTTTCACCCTACATTCAGCTTGAAGATGACCAATGATTTTACAGTGATGGCAGAATTTTGGTAGCTTAGTAAGCAATACATTTTGCATAAATCCACACCAACTTTTGTTTTAATCCATAGTCTATGTGGTACCTTCTTTGCTAAATCAACATTGATAAGAACTCTTGCATAGAAACCATTCTCATACTTCAATGTAGCTTCATCAACTTTAATCGGCTCTCCCAAAGCTCTACTGATGGTGAAAAAAGTTTGTTCATCCCAATATTCCAAGCTAAGACCTGGAAAATGAACCCAAATATTTGCAGAAGATGTTCTTTGATTCTCTGGTCGAAAATCGGGTATCCAATTTCGAACCCATAAAGTTTGATGGAAAAATTCCCATTTACCAGCTTTAATTAGACTTTGATCTCTCTCATTATCCAATTTTATTGTGAAGAAACCTTTACCTAATGGTATCATCTTACATTGACCAGATAAATTCCATTGAGATTTCAGATTCAAAACAACATCAGAAAATTTTATACGAAGTAAATCAAGACGACCTATCAGAGGAAATCTCCAAGCTGCACATCTATCCTCAGTACCACTAACAAGATCTATAGATGGACTATCTTCAACAGAATTAATAAGATCCACAACAGATGGATTCATTTCTAAATTTTGATTACGATTTGCACAAACAAATGAAAAATATAATTTTCACTAAAAACCAGAATTTTAATGACCGATGATAACTTTGCATTACCGGATTATAATCTTCACAGTCAAATGATCAAATAACATGTTAAATAAAGAAAAAAGCACGGAAAAATAAAGAGAGTAATTTTAAGGATAATTGAATATACCATTGTTAATAACGTCAAAGCAAACAAAGAAAAAAACGAGTGACTGTAGGCATAATTAATGAGTGAATACATGTGTTAAACAAAAAGAGTGATTTTAGGGACAACTACTTGTGCGGTTATTAACACCGTCAACCCAATAATGAAAAAAAGAGTGTTTTTCGGGATTATTATTTATTAATAGTAATTATCAAATAATTTATTTAATTAGGTAAAATGTTATTAAGGTAATCTAGTTTTATTTTGGATTACGGATATTTATGATTTAAATGGTGGGTTTTTTATATAGAAAAAAGTAAAATTGGGACTAGAGAAAAAGTTACAATACTAAAAGAACAATTACTATAAATTTGAGCTATGATTAAAAAAAGAGTTAAGATTTAATTTCATTTTGAGTGAGAAGGAGAATTTATTTTAATTTTTATTAACAAATTAAGACTTGTTTGGCATTTCATTTTAACTTAATTTTTTTGGGTTATGGTTAATTAATGTGAATTTTAAGTTGTAGTGAAAGTGGTGAGTAAAAAGGTTCGTTGCTCGAACTTGTGAAGGATTTTTTTAGACTCAAATTAAATAAAATAAAATTGTATCAAATTATAAAAAAGACACCAAGACTTTGGATTCCACCATTGACCAATTAATTGATAAACTCTAATCAATATTCATGCAATATTCTTCTTTAAAGTGATTCTAATATTTGCCTCTAATAGATTTTGAAGTAGTCGTTGTAATCACAAAGCATGAAACATCAAAAGTTTTAAAACCTAGCATGTTCCATCAAAACAACTCACAACTACTCAATAAAAATCAAATTTTCTTTTAAGTTCTATGCAAATAATCATGTAAAATAATTGCAATAAATAATTAAAATAGAACTATACCACTTTTCATGGAACAATGGCTTCCTCCGTCGCCTCGGCTAAGGAGTTTAGCTCCTCATATTAATCTCTTGCTCAAAATACATCTTTGGTGTTCAAAAGTTGATTAAAAGAGTGAAAAGTTCTAAGCAGCGGATTCTGTAACTAATATAATCGTTACAGAACCTACTTTTACAGAGAACTGTTGCGAACTGAAGCTAACTGTTGGAAAAATTGTTACAAAAGCTATAGAGTTTGAAAGTTACGGTCACAGATTCTGCGACTTTCTTTTTCTGCTGTTTGTGTTCTTCGTCTTCTCCGGCAACAGCAGTAGCAGCAGAACTCGGTCTTCTTCCAATGATTTTTCTGGCTTCTCTAAGGCTCTAAACTTCCCCTAATTTCTTCCTTTTTTCCCTAGGACTCGAACCAACTCTTTTATACATAGTAGAGCAAAGAAAATTCGAGAATAACTTTGGTTTTTTCCTCCACAGCAAGTTGCGATATTTCTTTTTTTTCTTCTGTTTCACGTGTTCTCAGCTGTCCAAACTCCTCCCGTGATAGAAACAAATCTCTAACAAGAGTTTCCTTCCTCTTCTTCACGTAAGTTTCCAAAAATAAACCAAGAAACTTGCCCAAAATAAACCGTGATATTTTTAACCTTTTTTCGCTTCCAATTCGAGTTCTAGCCACTTTGGATCCATTCCAACACCCTTACCTCGCCTGTTAAGTCCATAGGAACAAACCCAATCAAATTCAGCCCTTTAATCTCCATAAAAATCGATCAACAATCAACCCACAAAATCGTCTGTGAAAGAAACAAATTCCCGCCATTTTTCTGTTTTTTGAAAACGTGAAGAAATGTGACCTCCCCCTATCCAGTCCCGGTCTGTACTTAGCAGCTGCTTGGAAATGGGTTACCCCTTATCCAAGATGAGAGTCCGAATAGCAAATGTCCTCCCAGGAGCCTTTAACAACTTTTCGAGCCAATTTTGCCGCAAAAGCCTATTTTTCCAAAAAACACCTACAAGGGATAAAATACCAAAATTAGTGCAAAAATGGGTACTAACACTATACATAAAAGAGATGAAAATAGACACATAAATGCGTCTATCATTAATAAAAGCACGGGCTATATTTAAGAGAAGCAAACATTCATCACGGTACAAGAATAATTGGTCCTCAGGTTTTGTATTTTTCATCCCATAAAGCTTATTTTTTTAGATTGGAAGTAGGGGTGTCAATGGATGAAAATGATGAATATTCGTCGGATATTTAGAAATCCGTATCCGATAGGTTAAGCGGTATCGGATATTTGATATCCGATAATATCCTATAGGATATCAAAAATCAGATATCGATTCCGATAGGCTAAATTGTCGGATATCGGATATTTATCCGATAATATCCGGTTATGACAACAAAAAAATGTTAAAAACCCTTTAAAACATGTTCATAATTGAAATTTAAGTTCAATTTATCAAACATTTCATATCGGATATCATATATTAGAGTAAATCACAAATAAATCACAAATATGGTTAGGGTAAATCACAAATAAATCCATGTTCTATCGGATATTAACAATTCGGATGGAGCCTAATCCGATTTCGATATATTAAGGAAGAAATATCCGATATCCGATAAAACGGATAAAATCCTATAGGATCTCGAATACTTGGAAACGGATTCCGGATATCGGACATATATTGACAGGCCTAATTGGAAGATCATGTGTATACAAACCAAATGTATCCACCATACGGTAAATAGAATGATGGAAAAAGGCTACAATAGTGTAATATTGATTTGCTTTCACTAACAGGTTGTTTTTTTTCTGGCTCAACTGACTAGTCTTCATCTGACTCCTTACATACTTACATCTAATGTAGTTGATTTCGGATCTCAGTTTCATCTCAAGCAGGACTGGGGCACTGTGAAAACTATATATAGGGGATATTTTCGGTGAAATGTCAGTCTTTATTTTCGAATTGTATGCCCGTAATATAAATATTCACTGGTCCGTTATAGCTCTAGTGTTCTCACAATAGCTTTTGTGCATAATCTTTATTAGATAATCTTCGTTACCGATTTCTCAATAATACATCTCGTGTATTATATTCACTGGTCCGTTATAGCTCTTTGTAATAAAGGTCACGTCTATGTATTATATTCTGTGATACCAAGACCAAAACAAGCAAAAAGAGCAGAAGGAATTTAGAAAGCAATGACAAATCTAAACAAAGCTTAAAAAAACTTATTTGGGTGTATTGAGGCGAATAACCTCTTTACTTAAGATATTTAATGTCGTATACTTAATTTGTTACAGTGTATGTCATATGTCCCCAGCATTTAACAATACCTTTGGTTTTCTTCACAGCACTTCGAGGATCGCCAAACATCAAACACGAATAAATGTAGCACAAACTCTTCTTCGACACTTGACTACAAATGCAAACTATAATTTTGCAACACTAGTTTTTGACTCCAAAAACTCTTGATGCAATGGAGAGTGAGTTGGGTTTATATAGGTTAAAAGGTGACTCTTGGAGAAGTCCTTTCGCAAAGAGTCATATCCTTTCATGGAGAGACACACCTCTTGAAAGGGTTTATATGAACAAACACAACCATTCACAATTTGATTGATATATATATTACGGACATAAAATATACATTAAGCATTTTTCATTTACATGTGTTAAACGCGTATAGCTATAAAATAAACAACACAAAAGTTTAAGAAAAAAATAATCAAGTTTGTAATGGTTGGATTTGATTTTTTGATTTTTTTATTTTTTTGACTCAAAAAAAGGAAAAATAGATTAAGAAAATCAGTTCTATACCAAGAAGGTAGAGAGCTGATTAGAAAGATACAAAAATAGCTCAATTATAGTAGAGCTCAACAAAAAACAGTAAAATCTAAAACTGGGACATTATTTCTTCCCAATTATACAAAACACCATTCAAGTGAATTCCTTAGAAAATATGTGTGCCAATACACCAGTTGTAAATGAAAACTTTAACCCCTTTAATGATTTCATCCAAAGTTTTGTACTTCCCATTAAAGTGCCTTTCATTCCCCTCAATCCATACAGCTCACCATACTGGAAACGAAATGATATCCCATACGTTCCTTCTGACACTAGAGTTAGAAACCTTTATCCTTTTCCATTCATAAATCATATCCCTAACTGATTGTTGAAAAAACATTGTAACCTATAACTATGCACAAAAGAAAAACCATACAGCTCTAGTGTTCTCACAATGTAGGAACAAATGACTATTAGACTTCGGTGCTTTCGTAGAAAGTAGACAACCATTAACCACAATGGAATTCATGTAGGTATCCAACGTAGGAGCCGCATCATAACATAACCAAACAAAAAAGATTACCTTTTGTGAAATTTAGGGGTTTCATAAGCATTTGTGTGGAAATATTTTCTGGTTTGCAACGTATATACACGTTGCTTATTCGGAAACGTCTATATCCGTTGCAAATCCGATAATATGTTGCTATAATTATGTAATTTCTTATGTAATTTCCGATAATATTAAGCAACGTATTTGCAACGTTAACATACGTTGCTCACCAGTGGCAGTTTTGTTATTTATTTTTATTTTAAGGGCATTTCGGTTGGATATCTTTTTATTTCATTTTTAACATTTTTATTTTAATATAAAAATAATTCCCCTCCTAAATTTTATTTTCCCTCTCAAATATTATCTAATAATCTATATTTCCCTCTCAATTTTTATTTTCCCCCCATATTTTCCCTTCCTAAATTTTCTTTCCCCCAAAATATAATTACTACATATATATTTCAAATTTAATTTAATTCTAATCATTTTAGTTTTAATAATGCTACTTTTGGTTTATTTATTCTACTTCATTTTACTCATTGGTTTACTCATTTACATTAATTTTTAATGATTTTATTTAGTTCATTAATTTATACTAATTTTAATCATTTCTTCATTAATTAGTCCTAATCATTTAGTTAAGATTTTGTTAATTAACCCAATTTATTTCCCCCCTATTTACACTTATTTCCCCCTCAATTTTTTCACCCTATTATTAAAAATAGAAACTCGCTCTCTCTTTCTCGGTCGGCTTTATCTCCTGAAGCTTTCTTTTTTTCTCTAACTAACAGACTTCTTCTCTCAACTCTCATCAGCTCTCTCTCTCGAACCCGATCGATTCTCTTATCAGCTCTCTCTTTCGTACACGATTATTTCAGATGAACATAAATCCCAAGTTTGATTGAAGATTCCGAGTAGCCGAAAAGAGCTGAAAACCCATATTTTCGACCAG
The DNA here is from genome assembly GCA_023531105.1 of Papaver atlanticum. NCBI lineage: Eukaryota > Viridiplantae > Streptophyta > Magnoliopsida > Ranunculales > Papaveraceae > Papaver > Papaver atlanticum. The sequence goes on along the minus strand of JAJJMB010008487.1, from coordinate 2,222,525 downwards.
GAAAGAAACCCTAGAGTTCAGCATTAAAACCTCAAATCAATACCCATTTATTCATAAGATATGTATCCTAATCAAAACCCTTAAATCAAAAAGTTCGATCTATCAACTATTGACTCTAATTTCAGAAGAAGGTACAAACCCTAATTTGTGTATTATTTTTTTTGGGTTGATTAAATCCTTGTGTTTGGTCAGTAAGATGATGGTTTCACTCTTGATTGAAATGTTGTTTGATAATTTCTGGATGTTATTCATCTATTTTATGATCTTGTTTTCATCTGTTTTTTTTTCTTTCTTTCTTTTGCATGGCTTAATCTTTGAGAAATTTATTTCATCTGTTTCTCAATATTTAAGTTTTGTTATTTTCTTCATTGAGATTTCATTAAAGTTTGGTTATTTTCTTCACTGGTGTTCTTTGTGTTCAGAAATCATATGGTTTCACTTGGTACTCAGTTGTTATCTGTGACTAGTTAGTTACAGATAACAAAGTGCTTATTGTTGTTGATTTGGTACTCAGTTGTTATCTGTGAGATTTGGTACTCAGTTGTTATCTGTGAAGTTGAGCAAAGTGCTTTGTTTATAATTTTAAAAACCAATTGTTCTAAAATATACTTTTTGTGTTTTGATGCAGAGTTCGTAGATAACGGCCGTGGTTCCTACTGACTTGATCGAAAAGGTCAGATAATCGTACTTCTGTCGTTGTATATGTTTTGTTCCTGTATCTAGATGCTTATTGTTGGGTGTATTTGTAGGGGTTAATTATATGCTTTTTGCTGTGTTGCTTTGTGTATCAGAACAGTTAATGTAAGTTTTTTGTTTACTGAGTCTTATCTTTTTTTCCCCAAGTATGTGAAAAAGGAAACCAATTTTAGTTTAAAGTTTAAAGTCCTTCAAAGGTTTTTGAGAAAGAATTACCTTATTCTTCCTCCTTGTGATTCCAGCTTGTTGAACCTCTGTTATGATTATGTTTGTTGCTTGTGTTTCCACTTGAGTTCCATTGTTCAGAGTATTGGTTTGAGTTTGGCTTAGGGAGGCTCTCTACTTAGTGATACTATGCCACGAAGTTTGTTTTATTATGATATATAGGTATTCTCTCAACTTAGTAATACCATGCCATGAAGTTTTTTTTAATTATGATAGATATGTATGTAAGTCATGACTAAGTTTGTTCTATTATGATAGAAATGCGAGTTCTATAAGCTAAAGTTTTCTGTTTTTGGTGTAATCTATGAAGTCATACTTCGCTTTTGTTTTCTTGTAAACTGATGCTCACATCAAAGCTTAGCTTGAAGATATGGCTAAGCTGATGAAACATAGAAAACTGAATGACGATTTTGAATTGATGTTGTCTGTTTCATTTTGATTTATGAGTAAGAAGATATGGCTATGTTACTGACTGTAACTCAGTTTCTAATTAGTTTCTCCATCTGTATTTTTGACCTCCCTAGGTTTTGAATGAGCTCTAAGTTGGACTTGAAGAGTTGTTGGACTTATTATATGTGACTTTTCTGAATGGTTAGGTTCTTATGCTTCTTCTTGTTGGAGTTCTCTGTGTAGGTGCTAATTGTGCGCGAAAGTTATTCACAGCTGCAAGATCGTTGGTGAGTGATTTGTTGTATGGCCAGTATTATTTAAGAAACTGTAAAGGTTTCTTGTTTCTAACTTGTAGTTGATCTTGAGCACTCATTATTTTGTTTCTTTTGATGCAGAGCATGTAGAATACGATTGGGGTAGAATTGAAAAGGTAAGGTAATCTGTTTAGTGAAATGGACATGTATCCCTGTTAATGATTCTATGCAATGGTGTTTGATAATTTGCTATATGCTGGGTTTTTTGGCAAAGATGATATGTTTCTGGAATCAAATGGAAAGTACTGAAGATATTATTGCTCCATGTTAGTTAAAATATTCTCTCAAGTTATTGATCCCATGCCATGAAGTTAAACTTCTGTTATGATAGATATGTATGTCATAATATGCCATAAGCTAGAGTTTTCTGTTTTTGGTGCAATCTAGTTTGTGTAGTCACGCTTCTCTTTTGTTTTCTTGTCATTATTCATAATCTAGTTTGTGTTGACGGTTGTAGAATGACTGAACTGTGTGAGAAAGGATGGATGACTATTGAAGATAGGTGTAGTCCATCTTATAGAGAAGGGGTGTCTAAGTTTATTGATTTTGCATACAAGAACAGAATTAGAAACTCGCAGTTCTGTTCCTGTCCTTGTCGTCATTATCGTAATAGGAAATCCATGACTTTTGCACTGGTCAGGCATGATTTACTAGCATATGGCATCCTTAATTCATATGTAGTTTGGTCTCTACACGGAGAGAAGTCGACACCAAGATCAGCATCAGCATCAGCGTTAGCATCATGTGAGTCAAGACAATGCAACAGATACAGTTGAAGAAGAAACAATAGTGGAGGAAGTCGTTGAAGAGAGTCGTCGAGATGATAGGTTAAATGACTTTGTTGATAATGCAGTTGGGATATTCGAAGGATTAAATGAGGATGTCAATGCTGGTGATTCTGAACGTCCTTTCCATGAGCCTAACGTAGGTGAAAAATACAACAAGTACCAAAAGTTAGCGGAAGAGAAGATTTATCCAACATGTGAGAATGGTGTGACAACTCTTTCTGTGATTGTGGAACTGCATCATGTCAAGAAGAGATTTGGTTGGTCTGCAAATAGCGTCACTTACCTCTTGGGATTGCTAAGAAAATGGTTTCCAGAAGGCAACACTTTCCCTGCAAAGTACCCGGTAATGAACGAGATGTTGAAAGATATGGGAATGAAGGCAGATAACATTCATGCTTGCATTAATCACTGTGTGTTGTTCCGAAAAGATTTGAAGGATGAGATAGAATGTCCAAGTTGTGGAGCATATAGGTACAAATTCAGAGAAGGGAAAGATGGAGTTCAAAGAGTAACAAAAGAGCCTGTTTTATTATTGCGACATTTTCCACTTCCTCCAAGACTTAAGAAATATTATACTATACCATGGATTTCTGAAGATATGACATGGCATGATCGTGCAGAAGCTTCTTCTGAGTATATGCGACACCCAATCGACTCTACACAATGTCAGAACATGAAGAAAAAGTGGCCTGAGTTTGCAAGGGAAGCGCGAAATGTGTGGCTTGGCATTTCAACGAATGGTTTTAATCCTCGCGGCATCCAGTGTACCAGTTACAGTTGTTGGCCAGTCATCTTGGTTCCTTACAATCTGCCGCTGTCACTGTGTATGAAGCCAGAGTTTCAGATTATGTCACTACTAATACCAGGACCTAAGGCACCGGGTCAAGACATTTGCGTTATGCTTCAGCCATTAATAGATGACCTGAATAAACTTTGGGAAGGAGTGGATGCGGTAGATATGCATCTAAAGCAGTCATTCAAGTTGAGAGCTATCTTAATGTGGGGTATATATGATTTACCTGCATATGGTAATGTTTCTGGTTGTGTAGTTCACGGGTACAAATCGTGTCCTGGATGTGGAGATGAGACTGAAAGCAATTGGTTATATCACTCGAAAAAGATTGTGTACTGAAATTTTCAAAGATTTCTGAAGTCGACTCATCCTTTCAGGAAAGGCAAGTACTTGGTACTGAAAACAGTGGAGACTGGATTGGCGCCAGCTCGATTAAGTGGAGAAGAAGTACTGATGAAGACTAGCAATATTCATTATCTTCCCGGTAAGCTTACCAAAGACGTCAAGAAGAGAAAGAAAGATTTTTATGAAGTTGTACCTGATGAAAACAATGCAACAACTAAAGCATTTTATAAGAGGCCAAAATTGTTTGATGTTCCGACATGGGTCTCTAACACTTATCGCCATTGTCTCGACGTAATGCACTGTGAGAAGAATTTTATTGAACATTTAGTAGATGCAGTTCTTGACATAAAGAAGAAATCAAAAGATAGTGTGAATGCAAGAGAAGATATGAAGGATCTGAATATTCAAAGAGAGTAGTGGATCACTACAGATCCGAGAACAGGAAAAGATGTGATACCTGATGCTCCTTATGCTTTGAACAAGGAGGAGAGGAAAAGCTTTCTACAAATATTGAAAAACATCAAGTTTACAACTGGATTTTTTTCCAATCTTGGAAACAATGTCAGTATTGAACCTCCTGGTCTGCATTGTTTGAAGTCGCATGATTATCATGTCATTATGGAGTATTTGGTGCCGGTGCTGCTTCAACATGCCTTCCCACGCTACCCAGACCTCCGGAGGGCTCTTCAACAGATCAGTTTATTCTTTAGAATCTTATGCTCTAAAGTTTTGATCAAAAGTGAACTTCAAGAAGCAAAATTCATGGTCTCCGAGGCAATGTGTGTCCTTGAAAAGTATTTTCCACCTTCTTTCTTTGTTATCAGCATCCATCTGGTGGTGCATCTTGCCAATGAAGCGCTAACTTGCGGACCAGTTAGATACTGATGGATGCATCCTTTTGAACGGTAATACTTCAAACTTTGTTTTTCGCCTGTGGTTACATTAATTTGTGTTATAATATCTAACAACTATGTTGTTATTCAGGGCAATGAAGCCTTTTAAGAACATTCCGAGTAATAATCGTTATGGAGAAGGTAACATCAAAGAATCACAACTTGTAGCTGTAGGAGTGGTTTATGCAATGGAACATGTGGCGAACTCTAAGGATAGAAATCACAAAGCTACACGAGAAGCGTTCTTAGATGGTGATTCCGAGTACAGCGACGAAGGCCCTATGGGATATGGAGATAAGATAGTGACCATGTCTAGTGTACAGTTCACACAAATAGTTAGATGGGTTCTGTTTCATCGTGAAGTAGAAGGTCTCACAGACTACTATGTGTGAGTACTCGTTATTTTGTCAATTAATGTATTTTGTTCTTTAGTTTGTACTAATTGTTGTAATGTCTTACTGTTTTGCAGTGAATACTGCGATGAAATTTCTCTGAATACAAATGGTATATCAAGCACTAGCAGTGAAGTAGAGCGCGGCAGACAGATTTCATAAGGTGGTTATATAAAAAGGTAACTATGATGAGATATAGTAAATAATTGTGGTACACGGTAAACATTATTTGTTATTTTCCTTGAGACTGACAAGTATTTTAATGCTTCCAGTTGGTGAAAGAGGGCAAAATGAACTCCAAATTGTAGCGTTATGTAAAAGGGCCTGTTGGAGCGAAAGAATATAACAAGTATAGGGTTAACGGTTTTACCTTTGTACCCAAGTCTGATGAGCTAGGCCGCGTTACGCAAGATAGCGGTGTTTGCATGGAAGCAACTACAACATATAGAGCAAGTCGTAAAGATAAAAACCCCGTCGATGATGTGACCAAATGGTATGGTGTGGTGAATCAAATATTGGAGCTTGACTACACTGCCTTTACCGAGGTGGTGTTTTATTGTGACTGGGTGAAGGTGGAGAGTAAAAGTCGTGGGTGTAAACTAAGTGTTGATGGCAACAATGTATTGGTTAACTTGAAAAATTTCAGGAGTTCACAGAGTTACTTTGATGAACCTGCGATACTTGACTTTGAGGCTTCTCAAGTGTTCTATTCCACAGATTTGAAGGATCCTGATTGGTCTGTTGTAATGCACTCAAAGAAGCTTCTCACTGTACAAGCAGATGACTTAATAAAACCGCAGTTCGAAGAATTCCAGTCGATTTTTGCTGATGAACCCCATTTGAGAGATTTGCTAAAACTGCGCCATGATTAACCACTATTATGTTGTAAACTTGCATTTGGTTATCAGATTAGTCTTTCTATTGGGAGTTTAATGTGTTTGTACTTGTGCTTGTATTCTGGATCCTGTTTTGTTGTTTTTGAAAATTTGTTGGTGTAATAAAGTGTTCTTAATATTGGTTATTTCCCCTACTGTCAGTAATGTGATGTTTGATTGTGCAGTGTTATTATGTATCTACCAGTCGTATTATTGTACTAATACTTCTCCCTTTTTTTGAAGTACAATGGAACAGCAGCAAAGCTCATATTCTCTAGGTATGACTTCGCAGCAAAATGGATCTAGCTCTTCTGCAGTGAAGCCAAAGATGATAGTCAACCTCGACCCTGCTGGCAGGCCCCAAGAACCTAATGCTGCCAGATTTTCTACTAGGGCAGGAGAAATCAAACGCCAGCGTATTCCAATAAACTACGAAGACTGGAGGATCGTGCCCTATAACTTTAAAGATGATGTTTGGAATTGTTTGATGGTATTGTTACTAATTCTTGCGTTATCTGCATTTATGTGATTTTACTACCATTGAGGATATCATACTTATGTTTATTGACGTAAATCTGTATCTTGCGTAGGGGGAATTTGAATTCGATGTGGACCATGTCCGTTCAGTTATAGAAACAGGATTTCCAGGTTTGTGGAGGAGATATAAGGATGACTTAAGGGCAATCATCTTTGGACCACGCCGGAAAAAAGCCAAGAAGAGACCTGCAGTACCTGTGGAGGAGGGGGAAGAGGAGATTGAAGAACCTATACCAGTTGAACTGACTCCAGAACAATGTAAAGCTGCAAAAAGAAAGTTCCAGCTGGGATGGATCGGTATATCTGGGAAGAATTTGTTGAGAATGAGAGGAAGGCTGAAAAGATTGCAAGGAATGCTAAGAATGCAGAATGCCGAAAAAAGCAAAAGATCCATCATACACTTGGGCGATGCTCTTACAGCAACAAGCAATATATACTAGTAAGCATCTTTGTTAATGGTTAGTGTGCTCTGTTTTAATGGTTAGTATGCTCTGTTTTTAATATAATGTGGTGAAATGCATTGGAAAATTGTTCGAACGTCAAAGCTATACCCGAAAACACTACAGACAAGTGGTTGTGGGGACACCAACGATTGCAGTCCTCTTGTTTCAATCCAAGATAAAGATCAAATGGGCAGATCTTGTAGATGTCTATTTACTGGTGACTTTGGTAAGTCATATATACTTGTCTATTTTCAGTCACATTAATACTGAATACTCCGTCACAAACCATTTCCAAGTTAAAACACACTTAGGCTTTGCTTTTGTTCTTAGGCTGCTTGTAAGGTAAAATACATTTAGCCTTGACCACTTTGGAAGGTAGAATATGGAGACATTATTGGTAACATTTGCAATTTTACTTTTGTCTCTGGCTATCATATGTGGTTTATGTATGTTCTGATTTAATGCTTACATTTTTTATTTGTTGATTTTTGTAGTGGATTAAGTACCATTGGTAGCGCTGGAGTTGGAAGGACTTTTCATTATAGAGCTTGTTACTGACTGAAGGTTAGTTTTAATATGTATTGATGTTTGATCCTTCTCAAATTTAGAGACTAGGGTTCTTGACAAGAATTTGTGTAACTGAAATTTAGGGGTTTCTACTATTTTGATCAATTACATCATACAAGCTAGTGTTCTGGGTGCTGATGACAAATCAATCCTTGGTATGGATATCTGGGTCTGCTAATTAGGTAGGTGTAGAAATCTTTATTTGCAGGTGTAGAAATCTGGAAAACCGGATCAGCTTAAATCCAGTTTCTTTTTTGAACCTGATTAAAAATTTGCAACGTATATAAATGTTGGTGATTAAATCGATGTTGCCAATCTAGTGATAAGCAACATATATATATGTTACACAATGCTGACATAGTGTTACCATTTTAAGTGGAACCCAATGACACGTGGCCAACATTTAGTATTACGTTGCTTAAAAACGAAAAACGCTGCTTAAATTTATTTAAGCAACATCTACATACGTTGCTTAAATTATTGTAAGCAACTTTTGAGGCGACAAATAAAACGTTGCTTTTTATAATTTAAGCAACGTTTGTAGAAGTTGCGAAAAATTGGTCACGCCGTGTAAGCAACATACATAGGCGTTGCTTAAATTCATAACAACATAAATAAACGTGGTAAATTGGGCATTTTGGTGTAGTGGTACTTGTCTGCCAAATTCTCTTATCCTCTCCGCCGTTACGAAAATTGAAAGAAGAAATTAGGTTTAGTTAGGAGATGCGCCACCTCAGCAATTTTACCTTCTTTTACGTTTCTGCAAAACGCCATATTCCATGACCTCCATCATATCATCCAGGGGATTTTTAGTGGATGGCTCTTGATGCCATTGGCAGGTCTGGAGGAATTTTGGTTCTCTGGAATCCTAACAAAGTTCAGTTGATTGACTATATTGTGGGTACTTTTTCTATGAATATTGGGTTTCAAAATTGTTTTGACAATTTCAAATGGCCCTTTTCAGGAGTGTATGGTCCTTGCAGCATTGTGGAGAGGCGCAAGTTGTGGAAGGAATTAAGCTTAATCAGACATTTTGTCCTTGTCGTGGTGCATTTGCAGGGATTTTAATGAAGTAAGGTTTATGGATGAAAGAAAAGGTTGTACCAGGACGTCAAGAGGTATGCAATATTTTGAAAGTTTTATAGATAAACACAATCTTATTGATATTTCCATTCAAGGGGATAAGTACACATGGATTAGTAGTTCCTCCACCAATGCTAGAACAAACCCGATAGATTTCTAGTTAGTGATGGTTGGGACGACCATTTTCCGTCCATTTCCGTTAGTGCTATGGCTAGACCCATGTCTGATCATAAGCCCATTATCTTGAGTTGTAACATCGAAGATTGGGGGCCTCCTCCATGGAGGTTTGAAGGTATGTGGTTCCTTGATAATTCTCTTTTAGACATGATGGATGGTTGGTGGGATTATTTCATTGTCTAGGGGCCTCCCGGTTTTCAACTTTCTAATAAGTTTCAATTTTTGAAGGAAAAGTTGAGAGTCTGGAACAGGGATGTCTTCGGTAATATTAATCGTAAGTTTGAATGGACTTTTGAGCAATTAAATCCCCTGGACCAGCTGCTAGAAGTAGGCAACATCAATGATGCTCAAGCTACAACCAGAAATCAACTTAAACTGAAGTTTGAGGATATTGCTGATATGCAAGAGATGCGCCTCAAAGGGAAATATAGGATTCAACGGAAGTTGGATGGTGACAGGAATACAAAGTTTTATCGTAGAATTGCTAAGTCTAGAAGAAGAAGGAATATGTATTCTCGGTTGCTCGCATTATTGGTTTGTGGGTTGAAGATAAAAATATGATTAAGTCTAGCATCGTGGAACATTTCAATAACATATTTAAGCTAACTGATGTAACTAAATTCTCTTTGGTTAATTAAGGCCTCAAGTCCATTACTGCTGATGAAAGTTTGTCTATCGAAAAAAACATTGAAGAACATGAGTTTCTGTCAGCTTTGAAAAGTTTGGGGCAGGAGAGAACTCCGGGACCTGATGGGTTTCAGGTGAAGGTTATTGTTATATATTGGAGTTTTATGAAGACTGACATCATGAAAGTGGTTAAAATCCTCCAAGATTCTGGGTTCTTAGACTAGAGGTTAAAGTCTGCGTTTATCTCTCTTTTGCCTAAGAAAATGATGGTGGAATAAATAAAAGACTTGCGTCTTATTAGTTTATCTAATACAGTCTTTAAAGCTATTTCAAAGGTTCTAGCCGAAAGATTGAAGATGTTGTTTCCAAAGCTTATTTCCGCCTCTCAATCTGCGTTTATTAAAGGTCCTCAGATTTTGGATAGTATTTTAATCGCAAATGAATTTCTTGACTCGAGATTGAAATTTAAAAAGCCTGGCTTTGTATGTAAAATAGATCTTGAGAAAGCTTTCGACAATGTTAAATGGTCTTTCGTTGATGGAATTTTAAGTCAAATGGGTTTTGGTCAAATCTGGCGAAGATTGATTAGTGGTTGTATTCAGAAAATTCCCTTCTCAGTTTTGGTTAATGGGAGTTCTTGTGGTAAATTCACTAGTGAGAAAGGTTTACGCCAAGGAGATCCCCTTTCTCCTTTCTTTTTCTTTCTTGTATCGGAGGCTCTTAACGTCATGTTTTCTAACCGTATGGTGGCTGGCAAGTTGAGCGGCTTCAATGTTAAAGAGGGTGTACTACCATTAGTCACCTGCAGTTTCCGGATGACACTTTTGTGTTCATAGACGCCGAGCTGGAGCAAGTCATATTTCTAAAATATGTGTTATTATCTTTTGAGTTTGCTTATGGCTTAAGTACCAATTTTAGTAAGTGTAGCCTTTTCGCTGTTGGAGAAGTAAACACCTTAGATTCTCTGGATGCAGTTTTAGGGTGTAGTTGTGAAGTTTTTCCTTCCATCTATCTTGCTCTACCTCTTAGGGAACATGCTCTTTCCAGTTCGAAATGGTATGAAGTGGTTGGGATGTGTAAATCCAGGCTAGCTACATGAAAAAGAAACTCACTTTCTAAGGCTGGTAAGCTGACCTTAATCAAAAGCATGCTTCTAAGTCTGCCCATAAATTATTTCTCCCTATTTATGGCTCCTTCTTTAGTGGTTGACAAGATCGAGAAAATATTACGAGATTTTATTTGGCATAATTCGGCAGAGAAGAAAATTTTTCATTGGGTCAGGTGGACTAAGTTGGGATAACCTTTGGATAAAGGGGGGCTCGGCATCCGCAACATCAAAAGTATGAATAGAGCTTTGCTCAATAAATGGCAGTGGAGGTTAGGAAGAGAAATAAATTCTCTATGGGCTAAAATTATTTTCGAAAAGTATGGTTGCGCTGGTTTAGGTTGGAAAACTACTACTCTACCACTACACATGGTGTTGGCGTGGGGAGAAATATCTCGAAAGTGGCTGAATACTTCTTCAAAAATACCAAATTCAAGGTTGGTAAAGAGAGTAAATTGCGTCTTTGGAAGGACAAATGGTGCCCTCAAGGTCCGGTACACTTGGCGTTTCCTAGAATTTATGGCCTGGCAAACAGTAAGCATTGCTTTCTGCTCTCTCTTTAGGAGCCAAATGAGTCTGGGTATCATTGGAAGTTGGATATTACGAGAAGGCTTTTGTATGACGTAGAAATTACGGAGGTCACTTCTCTTCTCAGCATCCATGATAACTTGGTATTCTATCCCAAAGTCGACAATGAGCTTGTTTGGATGAGTGATAAAAGTGGGTCTTTCTCAGTTAAATCTTCCTACTTAATTGATAACATATAGATACTTATAAGCACATGGATTTGGTTAAAGCCGAAGGCACCGGAATGGGGGCTTCGGGTGATTACAAGCCGAAGCCACCATCGACGATGACATGACAAGCCGAAGTCCCCAGTAACGATGACGTGGCGCAAGTGGGCTTCCCTCAGAAGATAACTAGTGATTGCCTAAATAACCAAAGCTGCAATAGTACACGTGTACGGCTAATGACAGAAGACTTACTAGAAAAGGTATTAGGGTACACATGTACGGTATTTCCATCACCGTTACAAAGAACTCGATGTCGTCAACATGGTTTGAGGATATCACTTTTGAGGATGAGAATGACTGGAGACGTCCGATCTTACATGACCTTAAACAACAACCCGAAGACAATCAACTGCCATGGAAAACCTTAAGTAAATACAAAATTATCGATGGAAGTCTCTACTTCATCACCACGACTGGCATCCTGTGCAGGTGCGTCGGGACCGAGGAGGCGCGAAAGCTATTACACGAAATCCACGAACGTACTTGCGGGTTTGGACTCGAAATCCCTCTGCAGCGGCGAATTCTGCGAGCAGGATTTTACTGGCCAGACATGATACACCAGGATCAAAAGTTACAAGACAATTGAATACTTGTCAGGGAGCTCCGCTACACGAAGAAACTTGCTGCATAACCGAAGAAGAAGATTGGCGAACCCCCTACATCGACTACTTAACAGTGGGAACATTTCCAGATGACAAGAAATCAGCAAAGAAGCTAGAAAGAAGAGCTAAACGCTTTTTTTGTCATCAATGGTCATCTTTTCCGAAGAGGCTTTAACCAAAAATCTCTAAAATGCATTGATAAGGAACACGCCACCCGGGTAATGGAAATAAGCCATGATGGGGAACACCAAGGAAAAGCAAGACTCTTTATCCAAATTCATGATGCAGGGTACTATTGGCCCACAATGGAAAGTGACATCACATAATATGTTCAGAAGTGCGAGCAATGCCAACTTCATGGAAGCTTAATTCACGCGCCACACTATGCTTCAGAGTGTTTGCACTCCATGGCCTTTTCATAGTTGGGGACTAGATATCATCGGACCCATCAACCCAAAGTCCTCAAAAAAACACGAATACACTGTTACAGCAACGGAGTGTTTCACTAAATGGGTCGAAGCCATACCACTAAAGGGTACAACTGGGGAAGTAATCTCTGCATTCATCAAGGAACATATCATCTGCCGCTTAGGAATCCCGATGTATATCATCTCCGACAATGGTACACCTTTTGTGAACAACCGTGTGAAAGACCTTCTAGAGTCATTCCGAATAAAAAATAAGACCTCGACTCCCTACTACCCACAGGGAAACGGTCAAGCCGAATCTACAAACAAAACACTACTCAGAATCTTAAGTAGGAGCCTCTACGACAACAAACGCTTATGGCATGAAGAACTTGCATTGGCATTAATGGCGTACCGAATTGCTAAAAGAACATCGATAGGGGCATCACCATATAGCCTAGTATATGAAGAAGATGATATCATACCATTATAAGTAATTGTGGCTTCGGCCAGGATATTATCAGCAAGCGGGGTCGACTTGGATAGTCAACGCATTTGATCACTCGACCTGATAGATGAATGCCGAGACACAGCTGAAAAATAATCTCAACAATATCGAGATCGCCTAGCAAGATCTTACAATCAACATGTCAAAGAAAGACATTTTGAAAAATGAGACCTAGTGCTATCCATAGCCCCACACGTCCAAAGAGAAGATAGCGCGGGAAAATTTGCTTCGAATTGGGAAGGACCCTTCCGAATCCGTAAGGTAGGGGGCTCCGGATACTACAAACTCGAGCATGCTGACGGCTCCAAAATCAAAGGGAAGCAAAATTCTAAAATCAATGGAAACTGGATGAACTTTTTTTATGCTTAAGCGAAACTTATCAGCATCACACATGTATGCAATGTCCATTATGAGGATGATGCTTTAAAACACTTTCTACTTCAATAAATCTTGTTTTCTGAATAAAACAATGATCCCTCTGATGACACAAGTTACTTTCGGTTTTGGCTCATGCCGAAACAAACATCACTCGATACGAATATGTGTTCGGAATCGACTCTCCACAAAAGGCATCAAGATTAAAACCAAAAAAAAAACCAGCTGAGAGTTTTTTCTAAGAAGAACATGACCCCATAAAAGTAGTCGGAGACCTACTAGATGGGATGATTATAAAACACAATCCCCTTATACAAGTACAACGTTGTATACAAAAAAAAAAAACACAAACCTAACAAATACACTTTTCCCCCACTCCTTTTCCTCTCATACCACAACATATGACACCTTAGGGGTCTCGTCATCCCACTAAGGGTAGCATTTAATCATCCAAGACTTATACAAAGTCTGCCTCAATAAAGTCGAATACCATACAAAACCTACGATAGGTGCACAAACACATCCAACGAAAGGACTGTGAAAACTGAAAAGGAAAAAACAAATGTCATACCTAGCCATCATACTCCCCGAAAGAGTCACGACTAAAAAAGAAGAAGAGAGAGTCTTAACGATCATACTCCAAGACATAAGAAGTTTTCGGAACTTAAATTCCGCTAAAGGAAAATCTAACCCGATAAGGTGCTTACAGCACTTATTTCGAAAAATCCGATAACAACAAACCCCACGATAACTCTTTGGGAGGAATATATGAAATACAACGGACAAAATAAAGTCTGGAAATCACATCCATAACATTGCTTACACATAAAATAAATACCGAATACAAATTACGAAATGACAAAGTACTAGCATCAAAAGAAAACTAGCTACAATCCCATATCCGAAACCAGGAAACTGAAAATCTATCTACCCCTACAACATACGAGAACAAGGTAGAACAGCAAGGCAATAAACGAAGCTCTTCTCGAGCCCGAGCAAATGCAACCCTCACTGTGTCTTTTCCACGAAGTGCAGAAAGCACCCGAAAGAACGTCATCAAGCGATGCCTCTGGTAATAGCGGTAATAAACAAAAACAAAAGGAGGCAATAAGAGACCTTCGTCTCGAGCCTCATCCATCAGGCGTTCGGAGTTAACCACAAGAGTGTCCCAATGATCATGACATGATCCAAGATTGTCGAAGACAATGGGAATAACCCGATAAAGCTGTTTAAGATGAACAATTTTCAAAATCAAACGAGTACGAGACATTATGAAGTGGAAAGAAGTAACCATACAAAATCAAGATAACTAAACCCCTTTTATAAGAAGAAGAAGATCTGAAAACAATTAATTATAGACATTAATAAGCCTAATTATGATTCAAACTGAAACAAAAAAATGGAAGAACATCAACTAGCAACTTCAACAGAGCTCTACAACTAAGCATCACGGCACCGTACAATATCCTGATCCACCTCCTCCAAGAAAGCACGTGCTTCATCCATAGAACGATGTGCTGCCACACATTCGACATCTACATCAAGAAAGAGCTGATGAGTACGTTCCAACACCTCTGGAGAAACCTTCGCCTGAAGCGCCATCCCGTAGGTCTCTGACTGTTCCATCCATTTGGCACAAAGCCGGGTGCTCACAGCCTTACGATGGGTCAACAGAAACTCTACCTCCTCTCGGACCAATTGCAAACGATGAATCTCCTTTGCAGAACTGCTCCTAATCACCAAGCCAGGCGCTGTTCCCAGGAAAACCGAATGCCCCTCCCGATAACGTGCCATGACAAGATCAAAACGACTAACAGACTAATAGAAAAAGGGGTGGGGGAGAGAGATAAAGAGCAACAATGAAGGCAAAAGATCAAAACTATAAAGAAATTTATACTAAAGACATTTACTATGGAGAGAGAATACGAAGCAAGCAAAAGGGCGGTCAAGTCAACAACAGGAAACGGACACGTGGAAGGCAGAAGACCCTTATAATAAACACCTGCAAATTGGGACTGTATCCCAATACCATCATTAGATATGATATCCCGTAGAAAAGGAACACGAAAAGAGCAGACCAAAATACATACCAAAAGGTTCGAGGAGTGAATAAACACAGACCTCAAACGAACATTCGACAAATCAACAGGGGGCTCAAGCAAACACTCAGACCCGAAGTTGCGACCAAAAGAGAGGCTCCAAGAAGACATATCGAATAGATGATCCTAGAGATGCGTTCTAACATAGACTATGACTGATTGCCAAGTCTACAA
This sequence comes from Papaver atlanticum, assembly GCA_023531105.1. NCBI lineage: Eukaryota > Viridiplantae > Streptophyta > Magnoliopsida > Ranunculales > Papaveraceae > Papaver > Papaver atlanticum. Next base: position 2,207,316 of record JAJJMB010008487.1, on the reverse strand, counting down.
GCCTCGACAAAACAGTCATGGGGCTAATGTAAGCACATGGATTTGGCTATATCCGAAGGCACCAGAATGGGGGCTTTGGGTGATGACAAGCCGAAGCCACCATTGACGATGACGTGACAAGCCGAAGTCTCCAGTAACGATAACGTGGCGCAAGTGGGATGCCATCAGAAGATAACTAGTGATTGCCTAAATAACCCCAGTTGTAATAGTACACGTGTACGGCTAATGACTGAAGACTTACTAGAAAAGGTATTGGGGTACACATGTACGACATTTCCATACTAGGCTTTGCCTATAAAAGCAGAGCAATCCTCCAGAGAGAGATATAGCTTCTCAGAGAATTGTACTGTGTATTGGGATTAGTCTCCACCCTACTCTATGATAATTTAAGGGTGTTTACAATACTTCAATGGTGTTTCCTAAAAAGAAAATTTGGTCCAGATGCTGGCCTCATAAAGTGAGATTATTTTTGTGGCAACTAGTACAATGCAAGCTCTCAACTGTTGATAATTTGTTGAGAATAAATTGCAATCTAACTTCGTTGGCAGGTATTACTTCTTCTCCCTTGATCGATCATTTGTTTTGGGAATGTCTTTACACCAACCAAATTTGGATGTATTTCTGTCTCAAGCCGACATCCAGCTGCCTACATTTTATAATTTGCTTGATTTACACAAGATTTGGCCTGCTTACAATGGTTCACCGATTGGTAAAGCGGTTTGGAAAAGTATTCCTGCAAGCATTTGAATGTATGGATAGAAAGAAACTCGCATCGCTTCAATGGTAAGAAACGTCCAGTCGACGCCGTTATCACTGACTGCAAAGTTAGCTCTTTTCATTGGTTATAGTTTATATCTTCAGGATGTAATTGTTAACTGGAAATTGTTGTTATTTGATCCTCCTTAGTTGTAGGGTTTCCGTTTCCCCATTTCCTTTGCTTGGTGGCTTGCTTTTCGCACTCTTTGTAACTAGCCTTCTTTCTTAATATAATTTCTATGTACCGAGCAAAAGAAAAAAATGTTTCTGGTATTAGAACTCAAAAGTTATGATCGTGTGTTGGTTTTGAATATTAAAAACAAAATTAAATCTGAGTTTTGAGAATCCCGAATTGCGCAATCCTCCTTTAATGCATTTTTCAAATTCCTTTTTGGCTCTATCATTTCTCTAAACATCTAGAAGGTAAAATAACTAGAGAATAGAGATCAATAATAACCATTTTTACTGCAAAACAAAATAGTACGACTATGATTTTCTTTTTTTATTTGGCATGAATATTGAAAGTGTGAAAGATAAAACCTAATCTCTTCTAGATATTAGGGTTGAGATCAAGGACTAGTTCTTACGTGAGAAATTATATTTCAGCCCGACTACCAAATTAAACCATTAAAATTAAACCTTTACTTATTTTTAGTTTGCACTGAAACCCGTCTGTTTATACCCAAAAATAATTTTAGGCACAAACACGATGATTTGATGATGATTATAGAAAATTAGGGTAAAAATAGGATTTGAAACGAATTGAAAGGAAAACAAAGAAGACAAAAAATTTAGTGTGGTTCGGCATTGTGCCTACGTCCACGGATGAATCTCGCAAAGGAGAGAAATTTTATTGATTGGATTACAATGGATTTTCGATTCCCCTCTAGGGTTTTCTACCTCTCCCCTCCTAGGGTTTCGAGTCCCTGTATTTACACAATTATGCTAACTTGTACCCCAAATAATCTGGGTGTTCTAGAACTTTCTTTCTGGGCCTTAGAGATGCACTAGCAGAAACAAACCGTTGGAACCGGGTTGTCAGGTATGGGCCGCAAATGCTCCTGCTTATTAGGCTAGCCTTAGTCGATATCAACCCCCAAACTTTATGGTACAAACACCGTCTTACCAAATTAATCACATTTATTTTCCTGGCTAAATGTCACCTTCGAATTCTATATGTATGTATTCCTTAAGTTACACCTACTTAACACTTCGTGATCGGAAAGGAAAAAGAAAAGCAGACTTCGAAACAACTCATCTTGTTCCGCATCGAATGATCTTTCCATGCACGAAGCTGATTTTATAAATAACCAGGGTTGGACCTGAGTTTTATCCTAGGTAACCCTACCAGCCCACAAGCCTGATTTTTTTTTTTATTATTAAAAAGAATAAAAAAATTGATTGGTAAAGAAGAATTTTGTACTGACGAGTTTCGAATTCAGATCACTGATTTCATTTGATTGGTAAAGAAGAATTTGGTACTGGCGAGTTTCGACTCATGTCACTGATATCATCACCCAATGACTTACCATCGTAATACAGTGACACCAGATTTACTATTATTAAAATGATGTGTTTGGTCATGCTATTAGCCAGTGCCTTAAAGAAAAAATGTGTCCTCCTGGGTCCGTCCCAGCAAATAACCCTTTGGATATTGGTATAACTACCAAGAGACTCTCTTCTCCAGACTCCAGGGACTTGATACTTGAACCATCAACCTTGATCATGCAATGTGCATGCATCAACCAAACAGCTATGACAACATTATTCAAAGAATAATCCAGCCTAAACCAATCTGATCTAACATGTCAAGTTACACTTGAATATAAAAAAATATATTCACTAGGTAGGTATGCCCACCTTGATGACAACGTTAGAACAACCCACCCAAAACCGTATCTATCTTTTTTCTTTTTCTTCATTTTCAATTCTGTGAATGTATCATTGGTTATGTGATTAGAGCATGGCTTTCTCTTCTCTTATGTTCACCGTACAAAGGTTACAACCTGAATTAATAGCTCCGGCTAAACCCACACCTTATGAATTGAAGTACTTATCTGATATTGATGATCGAAAAGGTCTTCGTTTTCATGTGCCTACAATTCTTTTTTATCGGAAAACAGACCTTCGTATGGGTAGTACTTGCAAGACAGATGATATAGTGGGTGTCATGAAGAAGGCATTAGCGGCTACACTTGTTTTTTACTACCCATTTGCTGGTAGGCTTAGAGAAATTCACGGAGGTAAGCTGCTTGTTGAATGCACTGCTCAAGGTGTACTGTTTGTCGAGGCTGATGCGGATGTTAGTCTCCAACAATTGGGTGGTGATTTCCTAAAACCTCCATTTCCGTGTCTGGAACAACTTCTTTACACCCCATCCAATTCTGAAGATATTCTTAGTAGCCCTTTGTTATTCATACAGGTAATATGATGGTTTGACAATAACATGATATTGAAATTGTTTGATGTTAAAGGAAATTTCTCGCGTGTATTTTGATTTTAAATGGTCACATGTGACTCGTCTTACATGTGGAGGGTTCATCTTTGGTTTAAGATATAACCATACTATTTGTGACGGTCAAGGCATACACCAGTTCATGAAAGCTCTAGTTGAAATTGCTCGAGGTGAGATCTCTCCATCTATTCTTCCTGTCTGGGAAAGACACTTACTCAATGCTCGAGACCCACCACAAGTCATGTTTGCAGATCGAGAATACGATGCTATACCGGATCATAAAGAAAAACTTCCATCCCTTGATGACATGGTTCAACATTCCTTCTTTTTTGGCCCCAAAGAACTGGCAGCTTAAGGAATTATATACCTCCTCATCTGCAAGCATGCACCAACTTTGAGTTGCTCGCAGCCTGGTTATGGAGATGTCGTACAATTGCAGTTGGATATGATCCCAAGGAAGAAGTCCGCGTAGTAATGGCCGTTAATACACGTGGGAAATTTCAGTCGCCATTACCAACAGGATTCTACGGGAACGCAGTCGTATATCCTGTGGCGGTATCGATAACAGAGAAGTTGATTCAAAATCCTTTGAGTTTCGCATTGGAGTTGGTGATGGATGCCAAGAATGAAGAGTACATTAGATCAACAGCGGATCTAATGGTAATAAAAGGGCGACCTATCATTTCTACGGTGCGGACGTATTTTGTGGAATGCTGATGAGGTTGATTTTGGGTGCGGAATAGTGTATGCTGGGGCAGCTATAGGTACTAATCCTATTTTCGATTATTGGATGTCAAGCATTTATATATATCCCACACGAATATCATCAGAGACAAAGGTCGTCTAGTACTAGTTTCTCTGCCAAGGCTTGACATGAAGAAGTTTGTTTTTGAGATGAATAAAACGGCATCTTTTCAGGCGAATGAGCCTGAGACTTCCAAGTTTCAGTCGACATCATTTTATAGAAAGTCGGCCTTGTAGCAGTAGTACAAAACTTCATAGAAAACTGTTGTATCTTCATAGAAATTTGAAATTCATGGCGTGCAACTGTTTTTGGTTTTACTGTGACATTGTTTTTAGTGAAGTTTTTTCTCTTTTGAAAATGAACTGCAAATCTTTTTTCATTAAATGAAAGACAACTAAAAGTATATTTTCTGCTGACCCATACATACTAGCAAAGTTTCTTTAAGGTTTCATATTACTTCTAAATATCAATTTAAACGAATAAACAAAAATCCACATAAGAAATAAACTTCCAAACTTACCACGGATGAATCTGCGGATACGAGTGAACCCAAACATATAACTAACCTGCTAAGCTTTTTGAGGCTATTTCAAACACATTCTCAGACAGTCCATTAGTTGACAGTATCATCTCCAATTGTGCCTTAGCAAGTGCCTGTCTAGTCTCATCATAACGCCTCCACCTCGAGAAGGAAGACACCATACGCGAGGCACCCTGAGGGTTTAGTTTGTCAAGTTGCAGTACGATCTCTCCCAAGAATTTGTAGCCTGATCCATCCTTAGCATGGAAATTAACTGGTGATGCACAGAATCCTCCAATGAGCGAGTGCACCTTGTTAGGATTGCGCAAGTCAAAGGCAGGATGCATTAGCAGCTTGCGCACATTCTCGACATTTCCAGGAATATCTGAAATGGCTTGAAGACCAAACCATTTATCTACAACCAAATAGTCATGTTCCCACTTGCCATAGAAATCAGCAAGAACATCATCACGGGTTATGCCAGGGTTTTGGACCAAGGCTGTTAGAGCTGCAAACTGGTCGGTCATATTTGTAGCGGTTCTGTACTCATTCAGAGCAAGTTCAGTGATCTTGGGATCCTCAAGAGAAGCCAGATAGGAAAGAGAGATGTTCTTTAAAGTGCGTCGTGACATATTGGAATGGTCGAAGACGTACGGATCAGAGCTTCTATTGTTTTCCACGGTCTTGAGAAATTCTGTTTTGAGCTCAGAAGCAAGATGTTTCCTGATGAAAGATCGGACAGCATGAACAGCATCAGGATCAGCAATATCCATCATGTCCATGATTTCCCCTTCCCCGGGCAGAGTAATAGCCTTAGCAATGAATTCTTTATCCAAGATACCATCAGTCAGTATGCTTCTGAACCCATGCACAAAGTCTGCATTCAGGGCCAATGGTTTGTTTTGCTGGAAATCAGCAACTAAACTAAGCATCAAATTTCTAGCCAAGAGTTGCCCTGCCTCCCAGCGATTAAACTCATCTGAATCATGAGCAAGAAGAAAATAGAGATCAGTATCAGTAAGATCAGAGTCTAGGCGGATAGGAGCACTATATCCCCGCAGGAGAGATGGAACTGGGTGTTCAGATATTTCAGAGAACACAAATTCTTCTTCCTTATTCTTTATCCGAAGAACTGTAGTGTAGGCTGGCTCCCCATCTTTATTAGCAGCCTGAAGCATTCCATCATGATAAACGGATGTGAGAGGCATATCCTTTCCGTTTGAGTCAAGCAGACCAACTGCCACAGGTATGAGCATTGGTTCTTTCATTGCCTGGCCAGGAGTAGGAGGCACCTCTTGACTGAACTTCAAAGAGTATGTCTTGACTTCAGAGTTGTAGAATGATGTGACTTTCACAGTGGGTGTTCCTGCCTGAGAGTACCATTGCAAGAAATTTGCAAAGTCAGCATCATTTGCATCTCGCATTGCAGCATAGAAGTCTTCACAGGTTACAGCTTGGCCATCATGCCTCTTGAAATAAAGATCCATCCCTCTTCTGAAACCTTGACTTCCCAACAAAGTTTTATACATCCTGACGACTTCAGCTCCTTTTTCATAAACTGTCGAGGTGTAGAAGTTGTCCATCTTAATATAAGAATGTGGCCGTACTGGATGAGCCATAGGACCAGCATCCTCTGGAAACTGATACTTACGCAGAATCGTAACATCTCCTATCCTCTTCACCGAACGACTTCCCATGTCAGAAGAAAATTCCTGATCCCTAAAGACGGTAAGACCTTCCTTCAGACTCAGCTGGAACCAGTCACGACATGTCACCCTGTTTCCAGTCCAGTTATGGAAATACTCGTGACCGATAACCCCTAGAATTGAAGCATAATCTCTATCTAAAGCAGTCTCAGGTGATGCCAAAACCATCACCGAATTGAATATATTCAAACTCTTGTTCTCCATGGCTCCCATGTTAAAATCTGGAACCGCCACAATGTTGAAAAGATCCAAGTCATACTCAAGACCGAAAACATCCTCATCCCACTTCATAGCTGCTTTGAGTGAATACATGGCATGAACAGTTTTTGGTAAATCCTCTGCTGTTGTCCAAATCCTAAGCGACACTTTCCGTCCCGACCGAGTGACGAAATCGCCATCCCTACTCTGCAACTGCCCAGCGACCAATGCAAACAAGTAGCATGGTTTCTTGTGTGGATCCTCCCAAACTGCATAATGCCTACCACCCTCGAGGTCTCCTTCCTCTACGAGATTTCCATTCGAAAGCAATACTGGATATAGCCCCTTATTGCCTTCGACCCTGCAAGTGTACTTAGCCATGATATCAGGGCGATCCTGGTAATATGTTATCTTCCGAAAACCCTCAGCTTCACATTGTGTAACAAAATTTCCAGAAGATATGTAGAGTCCCTCCAGAGATGTGTTTTTCTGAGGATATATCTCTGTAACAATCTCTAAAGTGAATCTTGCAGTACTTGGGGGTGATGAGATTGTCAGATTGCGTGCATCCAGGTGGTAATCTTCTTCTTCCTTCAGTTCCTTGTCATCAATTTTGATCGATAGAAGCTTAAGATCCACCCCATCTAAGACCAGTGGAGAAGATTCTGCTGCACCTTCAGTTCTTGGGTAAACAGTAATGTTTGAAGAAACAATTGTGTGCTCCTCACCCAAAGAAAACGTCAGATCAACTGCATCGAAGTAGTAATCAGGCTTCTTGTAATCCTTCAAGAAAATCTCCTTAGGGGTTTCCATCTCTGCCTGGCTTGGTTAGGGTTGTGTTGCTCCTCAGAATTTTGCTGCTTAATCCTAGAAGAGAGAAGAGAACTGGAAAAGAGTCGTGGATGAATCTGGAGACACTTAACTTTTTGACTTGAATATATAATAGTCTTCACTATCCTTTCCTTGTTCCAATTGGTATTCCCCTCCTGCTTTTCCGAAATCTATTCCTAGACTAAGAAGGACATATATTCTAGAATCCCGAGCATCCAGGACTCACAGGTCGACAGCCGAGATGAGATCTGACAGTTCTTGTTACCTTGAGTCTTCTTTGCCTGCCACGTAAAACCCTAAAACAAGGTCAACAAAATATGTAAAATAACCCCAACATTAACTTCATCAGATGTGATTACACGCCTGAAATCATGGTGAATGCCAAGTGTAGAAGAACATTATCTGATAACATGCGAGGGGAGTTCAGCTATGGAATTGGGGTTTCAGCTTTCTTAAGATTACCAACTTAACATGCTGACTTACATCAAGAAAAATTCAATGAAATACAGCGGCACGAGAGTCGCTAGCTTTTCTCTTAGTATCAGTAGCATAGAAAATTGGGTAGACAAGAATAAAAGTACCAATAATTTCAGTACCAAGAGATTGCATCATCGCGTAAAAAACAGCTACAGTTTCCTTGCTACAGTCGAAAAGTAACAAAAGGGTTGATATGACCACCAATACACATAGAAAGGCGCAAATTAGAAGAAATCCACAACAGATATGGAAAATTCACACAACAGAAAAGACCCAATAAGCTCAATAGAGAGCTTACAAGAGATACCAGCAGTTCAGTAAACAAGTACAAAGATCATACCACCAAAAGCCCAGGCAATAAAATAAGATGCTTACCCAGATTGAGTGAACTCCTGCGTAACTACTGCAGTTTATCTGACAAGTCGCTTGACAGGGATGGTTTCCTACAATCATTGAAATGAACCTCTTACTACCAGCTCTTTTTGCGGTATGAAGACTGTACACTGTAATTATATTAAGAAAGGAACTTACGAGAAATTGGTAAAAAGAAAAAGGAGTAATACTTACTTTGAATAACCGGTGATATGCTTGAGCCTGTTTCCTACTTTTTCCAACCAAAACTCGAGAATCAGGGCCTATGTCACTGCAAGAGAAAATCCATAAATAACTTAAAGAGAAAGGAATCAATTATCATTCATTATCATGCTCACAAGATATGGGAATGACTAATTACAAGTCATCGAAAGCAAGCATTAGAATGATATTAAATTAAAGAATTGAGATGAAATAAAGACAATTATGTTATGGATTGTTTATACTAGCATGTATTAGTGGTTTGATATACTACTTTTATATCACTCATTCAGATGAAAGAGCCTCTTGTAGCTAAAAATTGCTCTTGACTGTGACCTCCAAATAAAACCCTCCCAGAACGAAACTACTCCCTATACTTACTATTGGTTAAAAATATACTTGCATCACGTTTCAACTACTGGTTACATATTTCAATTGCTTGCACTTAACTGAAAAAGAAAAACATTTGCATAGTCGATTTTGTTCAAAAATTCTCTGTATCCTTAGCACATAGCTTTTCAAATTAATATAGACTAAAAGCGCAATATTAAGCATGAATAGCCATAGCTGGAAACAGGAGTCTACAAACTTATAAGGTGCTTTCTCGGTTAAATTTATCTCTTTCACTCCTATAGAATTGTTCTCAGGTTGATTTTGACAGGAGTGTACATTTAAACTTTATTCTCTACTCGAATGTTTCCTGGTAATCTTGCCAGACCCAAAAGTATTCTCTTTCATCATCTAGTCTGTATACGGTTTTTTCCTCTCAATACAACCAATACAAAAACCAGACTCTCAACATGGAACCATAAAGCAACTTACACCTTGTAACATATTCGACCACCAACAACATAATCTAGTAGATGTGACCACTATTCCTACAAATTCATATGACAAAGAGATAAAACTACATCTAACAACTCGTAGGCCAATCCAAAAAGAAAAAGCACGACAAGCTTCTTATCTTCTATGAGGTTAACTAGCTCAGAGGCCAGTCAAGAACCAAAACATATCAAATTGCAAGCTAAAAATAATCCATACCTTTCGATACAGTACTACTCATGGTAACTAATTACTCTACCAAATTTTCCAGTCGAAATCTATCGACATCATTCATTCATAGCCCGTTCGGTTGGGAGAATTGGAAACCTAAGAATTCAATTATGGGGTAATTCCAAGGAATGCAATTCAAATCCAAAAAATTCATGTTCGGTTGAGGTAATTCAATTATCTTTGTTTTCACCCCGGAATCCAATTCCTTTGCACTATTGGACCAATGCAATGGAACTTTACTATTTTGGAGGGAATTGGATTCCTAGGAATCAAAATTCTTGATTACAAAAAGTTCATTTGCACCGTTCGGTTCAAGGAATTGGGTGCATTCCCTAGGAATTGGATTCCCTGGAATCCAATTACTTGAAACGAACATGCTGTCAATGCATACAGCAAATACAAAAGCCGCACTCTCAACATGGAAACCCAAATTGGGGCCAACCATTCGGTCCATGAAGTTTTCATCAGTTCCTACAAACTAACAGAATGTCACTGGATTGACTGGACTGAGTGATAACTTTGCTTCTTAATTGAATTCAAATCATAACAAGTAAAGAACTATTGGATAACATTCCAATTCATGCACATATCATATTACAAAAAGATAACATATCAACTCAATAAAATTGATAAAACCCTAATTTCAAAATTGATTTGAGAAAGCCCTAATTATAAAATCAAGTGAAAACACCCTAAATTAAAAATCTCATAAAAATGGTACCTTTTTTTAAGTTGCATGAATCTGCTTGTTCACCATTTCTTCCACAAACTCCTACATCAATTTCATCTTCTTCGCGATTTCTTAGATAACCAACTAATCCTCTATCAATTTCCCCTTCCCTGAGAATATAATTATTTCACCAAAATCTGGCGGGAAATGATGAGATAATCTTCCCGGCTTCTGACTCTGCTAAACCACAATCTGTTTTCTGCTCACCTCTCCGTAGTTCTCGAACATTAAACTCGTTTTCTAGTCACTGAAAGAACTTGAAGGGCAAATTCGTCTTATTGACTTTACACTCCTCAAAACAAGCCTTGTGTCAACTGTCAACCACGATGGAGGAATGTTTGTTAGGCTAAGTCGTATGGTCTTTTCATCCAGAATCTAGATTGGAAGTCCACGTCACCTAGAATAAATCCGTAAGTTCTATGGCAGTTCTAATTTAGCATGTAGATGCGCTGAACTATTCCACGTGGTCACGCGTGGAATAAATCAATCTGCGCTGAACCAAACAGCGAAAAGTTGATTGGAACAGCGCAACCATCTAGCCGTCGGATCAAAAAATAAATCAATCTGCGCTGAACCAAACAGCAAAAAGTTGATTTTCTCTGCACTGAACCATTCAGTGAAACCATCTCGATACTAATTGGAATGCGAGATATATTTGGAAAGAGAAGTAGTGTTAAAGTATAGGCAACGCTTTTTGTGTAATATGCAACGCATTTTATCTAATCTAGCAGCCAAATCTAGCCTATAAGACTTAGTCTTATGAGCTTAGAGAGCCAACAGTAAAACCCCAACCATTCCCCTATGAAATTAGGGTTGTGATAGGATTGGCGAGTCAGCGATAGACCAAGTATTGGTGAGAGCAGTACCAGGGGAGGAGTTACCACAGGCTTCCCCTGGCTTAAGCTAGGGTCGAAATTTGGAAAACCAACTTTTCATACTGCCTATTTCTATTGGGATGAAAAAATGGTCCTTAAAATTAAGCTTAAGCCGGGGTGGGAAAATGTTGGGCTTGCTAAGCCCCGCCAAAACTAAATTCCTAGTTCCGCCCCCGAGCAGTACCAAGATGGGTGACTACTTGGGAAGTTTCTGGTGTAGCTTTGTTTGGTTGAAAACCAACGATTTCCTTGGGAAATGGCGGGAGCAGTATCAAGATGGGTGACTGATTGAGAAGTCATCGTATTCCTTTTTTATCCTACCCCGACTAATTTGGGACAAAAGGCTTAGAAGAAGAAATGAGAGCAAAACAAGATCCGAGGTGAGCTAAAGATCTAAGGAGGGCCAAAATTATGATCAGACTTGCTAAACTTTTTGAGGTTATTTCAACCATTTGGTTTAGTTTTATTCTTCCACTATCTCTTTCTCTCCATTAGCGTCGGTCACATTCCCAAGGTGGCCGGACACTATGACCAAGACGGTCTCCTTATTCAAGTATTCTCTACTTATAGAGTTTGGAAACCTATTGGAAAAAATAATATACAAGAATAATAACTAATATAAGGACGGTCATCCACAATCACCAAGATGGCCGGCCACAATGTGAAAGTGGCCAGCCATTATGACCAAGATGGACGTCCCTCAAATATTCTCTACTTATAGAGTTTCGAAACCTATCGGAAAAATTAATATACAAGAAAAACAACTAATATAATGATGGTCATCCACAATCACCAAGGTGGCGGTCCACTATGACCAAGATGGACGTCCCTCAAATATTCTCCACTTATAGAATTTTTAAACTTATTGGAAAAATTAATATATAAGAGTAATAACTAATATAAGGATGGTCATCCACAATCACCAAGGTGGCCGGTGTCACATGCCCATTTAATCGCCTAAAATTTTCATGGGACATGACCGGCAATACTATGTGGTTCAGTGAATCAACTTCACCCAGAAGTACTCAGCCTTGCACACTTGCATCAAAGTATGCATCCGCCTTCACTTTTAAGGCAATACGCAACGGAAGTCTTCATCTTCTTTCTCTCTAACTCTTTATGCCCCCATAAGCATAAGAGGTTTGCCATGTATTACTTAAACAAACTCAACAAGATCAACAACTTAATGAACATAAATAAATACTGCAACAAACCCATTTTATTGCACTAAAGGAAGATTACAAAACTTGGCTATCGCATGGACCAAAATAGGCCATTCACCCTCTTGGTGAATGCCTAACACTCTCTACAATCAGTGGTTCTTCTCTCAACTGAACAACACAAAACTTATTAATCTCTAGGCTATTTATACAAGCTAAATATCATGCCAAAACTTCTGTGCAACAGCTTGCACAAGCCTTGGACAGCCAAGTTTCCAAGTAGTTTCCACAACTGCCACCTTTTGTGTTGTCACGCCAATTGGTGCCACACCTGTTATTGGTGGTTATGAACACTCTAATATGGTTATAAACATACTTTATAACCATTCTAACTTGTCTCACTTCATTGGCATGCTCGCAAAGCCAATAACCAACTCCTAACCGTCACTTGAGTTGTATTGCATAACTGTTGCGCTTTACTGAGTTCGGCCTTGATCCAATGCTCAACCATCTTGGCCCTACAAACTTCTTGCTATAAGATAATGCACGGACAATCCTTGTGCTTCAATCATCAAGGCCGACTCCTTAAGCTCATTCTGGTTGCTCATGCGTCATATGCTTCAATTAGCCAATTTCTCGACAATAGCAATGCGCACTCTCGCATTACTAGCTTGTTTGCACTGTCCAATCTTTGTCCATCCTTGAACTAATGCATAGGACAACTCTATCTATTCTACACTCTTGCATCATCCTTGAGTTTGGGACAACTCAATTCCATGGATATGCGTTAATGCCAACATTGCATGTTGCATCTGACAACTTGGCCATGTCTTGACAATCCCTCAATGAAGCTTCATTGTGTCGTCCAATAAGATTCATTACTTAGCCAATGTCATTTACAGTGTAGCGCCACCTTTGCGCGTCACTGACCCTGCAGGGTCTTGCTAACTTAGCACTTGACAGTCTACGCAGTGTAGCGCCATTCTGATTGCACACTGACTTAGCCTGCAACACTGTAACGCACAATCATTGTGCGTCACTTGCCTGACCTGTAATAGACCTCCCCCACCTAATCTGTTCAACTTCCTCATTGAACGCAACCAAGTATACTCGTTATACTGGTCTCAATCTTTGCTGCATGCACTTACAGAACCCTTTCTGAAATTCAGCTATCTTTGCTAGCTTTTGCAAAACGCCCTTAGCCAACTTCTATGCTTTAACATCAGCACCACTTTGGGATAGGTGCGAACTACAATGCGTCTTACTGGAAGAAGAACTCCAGGTTGGCTCGAAGATGCCAACAGCATTCCGGGGAACTCATGCAAAGGATTGAATCCTGTTTTGAACTACTGGTTGACATGACCACAGCCAACTTACTTCTCTCGCTCTGCTCGCGGTGTTCCTTACTCGCGGAGCGGCATACCGAAAAAGTAGATTCTCACCAAGTAAAGATGTCGACATACTTTTAACATGTGCAGTAATTCTTACCTTTTATTGTTCAAAGATATTCCTTAATAGCTAAAGGAAAATACCGGATCGAAATAAATTGAGAATCTTTTAATTAAGGTTTTTAGTTTTATATGCTTTTAATTTCCAGCAATTAAAATGCATATCTTCAGAAAATAAAATTGGTAATGTGCATTTACTAATTGGAGATTTTCTACTGATATTTCGGTCAATATTTGGACAGAGCATTTCCAGGAATTATGAAAACCGAATTTGGAAATATATTTAAAATCTTGAGAATATTTTCGGTTTTGGAAATTCCTTGGTGTCCAAACTTCCTTGGTCTATGAATATTGAAGTTTGCATTTCTAGCAAACTAATCCTCAGAGCCAGCAAAACTACCTTGTTATGTTGTTACTGGTGGAGCCGTCTATTCGGAGAGGAAAGTACCCTAATTAGGCGAAAACTCTTATGACCGATCGTTTTAAAGACTTCTTTGGGATTAGGAAGCTCTACGAGTACCGTTGGTGGGAAACTAGATAATTGAAGTTTATTATTAGTTTTCGATTGATTTGATTGACTAATGGTTGTTGAATTTTGATTGCACCTAGTTTGTTTATTCTTGAGAATCTTCTCTTCTGATATAAGATTCACTCAAACTAGATCGAAGTTTCGACGGAGATCTTTAGAATGTTTGTAGATCTAAAGACGTCTTGTGATAATTAATTGTTAACAGGCTCCGTTATGTGTGTGATTGATCACAAGAGATTCAAGTTGATTGTGTGAAGGTATTTATTGAAGATCTAAGAAGATTTGAAGAGAAAGAAGATTGCTTGTTTGAGTTCATAATCATTGGTGTGCACAAAACTTGATCGGCTGGGGATCCAACTATAATCAGTTTATCTTTTGATAGATTGGATTGATTAGTTGAGTAGATCGGCATCAATACATTTCTTTGTGATTCAAAGTATTGATTGCATGGTCTAGACAATTACTTTGGTAGTTGTTGAATAGATAGATCTAAGAACCTGACAAAGGAGTTTATTGGGATAAACGGAAGAGCCTTTTGTCAAACTCATATCACGTTGTTTGAAAAGAGTTGTTACCAAACATATTTGTTGTTCATTTACTATTTGGAATACGAACCAAAGGAATTGTTCCAAGTGCGTGACTTATTACAAGTTGGAGGCGCAGGGATACAGACGGAACTAGGTGAACTATAGGTTTAGTTGCTTGGTGTCAACTATACGAAGTTGGTTTAGATTTTGTATAGCGGCTTAATCCTGAGAGTATTCAATTCTGGACAAGGTCCCGGGGTTTTTCTGTATTTGCGGTTTCCTCGTTAACAAAATCTTGATGTGTTTTTTACTTTTCTATTTCCGCAATTATAATTAGAAGTAAAATACACAAATGTTAATTCCTAATTACTTGATAGCAATCCTATTGTGTTTGGTTAAGTCCGAACCTATTATCAAGTAATCATCCTTCGTTGTTGTATTGTCTCGATCTTGTATCCATAGTCAATCATGCAAGTTCTCCTGTTGTCGTATTGTCTCGATCTCGTATCCATAGACGATCACACGAAGTGTGAACCGATTAGTTGTAGTGTGTCAACTCGGTCCATAGACAATCACTTTTGGATAAAGGACTTATAGGTGGAAAAGTTTTAGATTGAGGTATATTTGGGTACCCTCGTCTTTTCACCAACTGATCACATTGATCAATGCCATAGTCTTTCGCCTTCACTTTCCGACTTTAGTTGCACCTAGCAACATAACATGACTTATACAAGACTTAGCCTCATTCTTCAATCATATGCACCTACGCTAAATCATGTTATGCCTTAAGGTATGCACTCTATGATTTCATACCACTCTTGGTATGCGCCACAATCTATAGATTTTGTTGCACTTTTCTAACATCAGCACTTTCACTAGATTTGGCCTACAAATCATTTTGCAAATGTCACCTTCTTGGACTTGCATCATTTGTATGCCAAAGAACCAGCACCTCGATGTTCTTTGCTTGCATTGTCGCAACACCTTGATTGAAATGCATGAATTTTGTATAGTCATGACTTAGTATAAACCGGGACACCCCACCGTCACTTTGGACAAGGCATCCTTTTCACGCGCCTTTGAAACCAGCAAAGCCTCACTTTCTCTTTCAAACTGCCACGCTTTAATGTAGCGGAAAAACAACATCATGTTCTTCCTAAGTATGAATTACTCTTAAATCATTTTCTCTTGATGGACTTACATCTTCATTCTTGCTGTGTTACTCCATGCTATCGCTGCCAAATGCCTTCGCACTTCCACATAACTCTCAACAGCAAACTCGACTATGCCACCAACTCCTCTATTTGCTTATTTCACTTTCAGCGTCTCCTATTGCATATTTTGGCTTAATATGCTATGTAGCATCTTCCACATGATCTTGCTTTACTTTGAACGAAAGAGACAAGAACTCTCGCCTCAAATACCCTCATTCACTACTACCTTACATAGAGAGACATTTCCCAACACCAAGGTCCGCTCGACCCAAACTGAAAGTATACTCAAACTTGAGCAAATAATCGCACCAACTGATTGCAACTTATAAGACCTAACAAGCCTTGCAATACTGACTTCATCTTCGCTTTTAAGCAACAAAGGAAGCGAGATAGCACCTACTGTCCCCAATGTAGCAGTTCACTTTGCCACATGCATTCTTCCAACTATAAACGTTCTAATGCCACTCCCTTAACGGAGAATAATATAATTGACACTTAGTTGAATATTCCTTCAAACTGAGGCTATAATGTTGCTTTAACTTTCATGAAGATTTCTTCAAAAATGACCTCACGCCATTCTTATGCATCACCGATACCATCAATTATCCTAACTGGAACCAAGCTTCTTCAACTGCTACCTTTCTGGTTTGCGGGACACACTTGTTCTCGACGATTAGGACATGCCAATTAGTACCACCACTACATCAAATTCTGGAATTTGTAACTAAAATTCGTAACGGCTTACTGGCTGTTATGAAATTCCCGTTACAAATGGCCGTTACGAAATGGTTGTACATGAAAAAGCCTTTACGAAATTTTTTTAAAATTCGTAACACACGGTAGCCGTTACGATTTTTTTTTAGGCATGCCATTCACACGCTTCTTCACACTTTGGTCGTAACACTTGCATTTTGTGCATGTGCCATTCACATGCAAAATATTTTTTTCCCACCGCACTCAAAATGTATTAGAGGATGTTTCCTCCCCCTCCTTATCCTTAGGTTATTCCTCTCGTCTCTCGACCATTCACTCATTTTTGTTCTTCTCTCTTTTCTCTTCTTCTCTCCGGTGATTCTAAGAAGTGAAAACAGAGAATGAATCTGTACATATGATGAGGATGATGGTGTAATTGTTGATGTACGAAGGAGAACAAGTAGGAGTTTTAGGTTCTCTGTGTGAGGTGATGAATCAGGGAGAGATTTTGGGTTAGGGTTTATTCTTGAGGTGAAGAAATCATGAGAAGATAATGGATCTGTTGATAACCCCGGTGATTCATGGTGGTGCTGTTTAATCAAGTGTTGATTCAACTCAGCAGAAATGGTAAGTTGATTTAGGGTTTCTTAAATTAACTCTGAATTGTGTGTAATTGATTTATAAATTGAATAATCTGTGAGGGGTTTGTTCTTGATTGAAGTATGGATGGATGTTTAGGGTTCTTTTTTTTGGATTTCACAGGGAATTAGGGTTTACTCTTAGTTTTTCCCCAATTTAGGAACTAGGGTTTTTGATGTTCAGGATTTGCAGCTGAGTTAGGTGATGAACTGAAATTGCAGGAAGGATGGAAGGACATAGCTGAAATGGGTGCTTTGTTCTGGTGATGCAGTTTGAGCTCATATAGATGTTAAAGAGTGGTGCTGTTATGTTACTAATGGCTGAGTTATGGTGGTTGTTTGGCTGTGAATTGCTGGGAATAGCAGAATGAGTTGCAGCTGGGATTGCAACTAGATGAACATTGCAGGGAAGTGATTGAAGCTGCAGAATGGATGTGGTGATGTTGTTGCAACTAGATGATCAATGAAGGATGGTGCTCTAAATGGCAGTTGCAGTTGAAGCTGAATGGAAGCTCCAGGTATATTGATAGTTTTGTTTCCATTCAATTCTAGTACTTATTTATTTGTGTTTTTTATACTGTGGATTGATGATTTGATGTTTTTGGTTTTGATTTTATAGATGTGAAGAAGAAGTGGGAGAGTAGTTCATGGGTAGGAAGCTGCTTGAGCAGTAACATCTATATGATAAGATGCTTGAATTTATAAGATGTCCCTGGTTTTGTTTGTGTGTTTGAGTTTATATAAGTTGCTCTGTCTGACCAAGATCAAAGTTGAACTGAAGTGCAGGGAAAGTATGGAATTGTGGAGTTGCTGCTGTGAGATGGATGGAGGATATGAAGGATAAGGAAATGGTGGTTCTGCTGAGAAGGGTCTAGAAGCAGGCATTGCCTCTCCTACAGGTTGCTTTCTAACTTGGTACAGCCTTTTCCTTGCACTTTTTGTTTGAAGCTGCAACCATTAAATGCATGTTTCTTGTTTTAAGCTGTATCCATGGAATTACAGGGTTGCAGCTCATTGGACACCGAACACTGGTATGCAGTTATGAGATAATGAACTCCCCTGAAAGGTATGCAGCTAACACTTGTTTGTTTGGAGAAAATAGTCTTCGATAGTATTAGTTCTGAATTTTATGTCCAAAATTTCCTTGTGACTGAGCTTGTGGATTCTTTTTTGTATCTCTTTGATTTCTGTTTCATCTTGTCCTTGTATTCTCAATTGGATCAGTTATGGTTTATGGGAGTCATTTTTGCCTCTTTGTTTTATGCTTCACTAGTTAATTATGCATCATTAGATGCTTCTGCAGATGAAGCTCAGAGAATGGAAACCGCTGCTAAGACAGTTGTTGGGGAAGATGCAGAGGTTTATTCCCTGAGGCTTCTTTTCGTTCATCTATTTGATTGAGCGCCTGAAAATATTTGAATAAGCAGAAAAGTTAATATGTAATCATCTTTTTTTGATGTAATGTCATATATATATCTTTTGTTGGATATAATCTGATTGTATTGTTTCATTATAATAAATGCAGAGGGAGAGACCGATTACAGAGCCAGGTTACATTTTTTTAAGTTCCTGCTGTATGTAGACTAAATGCATGTGATTTTATTTGCATAGAGATTCGGAGATGGAGATACTTCTCAAATTTGCTTGGACCTTGAAGAGGTAATTGTTTATCTGGTTTGTAGTGTACAAATGCAAATTCATGAACAAATGCAACCTGTTTCAACCTACTAATGCTTATGTACATTTTTATATATAGTAAGGTTCATAAAGTTGTTTTTCCTGTGTTTCAGGAAAGTGAACTGCAGTGGGGTTGGCATCAACATGTGTACCTGTTAGATTACCTGGACCTGGTAAGTACTTCACTTGTATACTTGCTAGATTTTCTGTTTCTTACAATTGTATTGATTGCCTAAACTGCAATGGGTACGAGAGGGATATCATATGAGGGCCGGATCATAGTTTGACTTTAGAAATCTGGAATTAGATTCATAACTTAGCTCTTTAGGGTCTTTTTATTCTGGGATATTCAGTGATAGTGATTATTTGATCTTTTGTTGGTATGCCTAGTTCTGTTGCTAACATGCTTTACCTGAATTTTCTGATCATGGTCTTTTTACCTTTAATTTGCTAAGATATCATTGTTTCTTGCTGTCCCTGAAGAAAGTGGTGTTCTTATCATTCTTTATTTTTTTGTACAAGACTCATGACTATTGTACAGGGTTTGTTACCATGTGGTAGTACATAAATGAGATGTCATCCTTTTTTTGTCCAAATCTTGCGTCGTTCATGTATATATATGTTTGTCATTGTTAAGATGATTTCATTGGAAAAAAGGTGTTTTTCCTTTTCGAATGAATCGAGAGCTTATGGACTTTGGTTTGTTGCAGGATCAATTACATTGATTGCCTGGCAGAATCTACATAAAAGACAAAGAGATTGCCAAGTTATGAAGCTTCATCTTGCCTAGTTGCAGTTAACTAGTTAAGTATCGGTGCCTTTCTTTGCAGCAATAACTTCATAACTGCACCAGTTTTTGAGTGTGCCATCCCTTCTAGTTTTTGCGTACTCCCAACATCTAAGTATACAGTTTTTGTGTTCGCAGGTTTTTTGAATGATGCTCTTTTTGATTGGAAAGGATGGAGAACAAAGCAGTCATAAGGTCCCTTAGCACTTTCAAGTTTTGTAAGTTATATGTAGACAATTAGTAAGTTTCTATCTTGTAAGTTCTATGTAGACAGTAAGTTTCTATGTATTCCCTTAGATATTTGATACTTAACAAAAAAAAAAAAAATCGGTACTTAGGAAAATTTCAGTTCTTTTTTTATATGAACCTGATATGAATGGATTGAATGTGTGAAATGAATTAATTGAAGAAATTATTGTTGAATGTGGATGATGAATGGATTGGAAGGTATATGCAGGGTATTTGGAATTCCGGTTTATTTCCGGCAGAAAATGAACTGCCAGTCAGGCTTGACCTGGTCAAGGTTGACTGGCAGTATTCTTGTAGTTGTTTCAACTTGCCACGTAGAATGGCTTGAGCGTGTTACTAATGTGTCACGTAGTAATCCCTGTAGTTACAAAAATTTCGTAACGGCCCTCAGCTGTTACCACGTGTCATTTCATAACGGCTTTCCTCTGTTACTAGCACCGTTACAATCCGAAATTCGTAACTGTAGCATTGCCTTTACGAAAAAATTGCAACACCCACTTTTGAATCATGCAATGGCCGTTACAACCCCGATTCATAACGCCTTTGTTCTGTTTCTAATCCCAGAATCTGGTGTAGTGAACATTTTGACACAAACTTGTGCACCTTTGCACAATTGAATTGGACTTGACTTGGTGATTCTGAGCATCACCATAGAGCTCTATCAATGACTTTCGCGGATAATTCTCTTGGACAATCTTAACAAGGCCATAATCCTTGAAAATGAGGCGCCACTGCCTACGTTCCATGAAGCAAGAATGTCGCATTCTTCTTCAAACTTGGAACTCATTTTTACTGTCCATGCACATCTGGTTAGCCTTGTCTTTTCCCTTCTCCAAAATCAACTTCAGTAGCAACAATTGTTGATTTTCAGTCGACAAGAACATCCACTTGTAGTTATGATCAAATGCAGGTCTTTGGACACCCTTGTCCAAGCAAATTGATCCCACTCATAAACTAGGTGCAAGCACACTCCTGGTGCACATCTAGCATCAACGAAGAACACTTTTCAAACGCAAGACCGTGGTGTATCGGTTTTTCCCTAACTTGCGCTTATTTCTTCAGCCTTTCCATAAGCTTTATGCTAGACAATAATTGGCCATCCAATCCTTCTTTCATGGCATCACATTGCCACAAAAATGTTGGTTCGCAACCAGACTTTGCATTACCACCAAGGTATATGCATCGAGAGAGATAACTTTAATCTTCCATCAAACTGGCTACGATGAAAACACCTTCAATCTATCGCATAGACTGGTTATCCATCTTATTTACAACTGCAAAGGCCAATATCATCTTCGTCATTCAGGAATTTTTGCAAAATTCTCGTTACCACTTGTAATGTACTTGGTACTGATAACACTACGAAATAATGCATTCCAAATGCATAATCTTCGCATACTTGTGAGAAACATGGACTTTAAACACCTGACTTGCACCATAGAAGTCAGCATCCTCCTTAGTTCTATCATGCCATTACTTGAAAACCCGATTTTCAAATGATTCTTTCGTGTTCGTCTAACACTTTGGGCAGGAATTTTGACACCTTTTTCATAAACTTTCATGGCATGTTGCTACCTAAAGCTTCAAAGTTCATTCCAATCGATTTTTCCACACAAGACGAACTTCTTCTAGTCTCCATACTAGTGAAACCTAAACAATTCTTCACTGAAGTCGACAAACAAATGACACCAACTTGAGTAAAAGAGAGAAAAATCAAGAACTGTGTCCCCAAACACGGCTTTGACAACTGTTGTCACATTCCCATTTAATCTCCTAAAATTTTCATGGGACATGACCGGAAATACTATGTGGTTCAGTGAATCAACTTCACCCACAAGTACTCACCCTTGCACACTTACATCAAAGTATGCATCTGCCTTCACTCTTAAGGCAATACGCAACGGAAGTCTTCATCTTCTTTCTCTCTAACTCTTTATGCCCCCATAAGCATAAGACGTTTTCCATGCATTACTTAAACAAACTCAACAAGATCAGTAACTTAATGAACACAAAGATATACTGCAACAAACCCATTTTATTGCACTAAAGGAAGATTACAAAACTTGGCATCACATGGACCAAAATAGGCCATTCACCCTCTTTGTGAATGCCTAACACTCTCTACAATCAGTAGTTCTTCTCTCAACTGAACAACACCAAACTTATTAATCTCTAGGATATTTATACAAGATAAATATCAGGTCAAAACTTCTATGCAACCGCTTGCACAAGCCTTGGACAGCCAAGTGTCCAAGTAGTTTCCATAACCGCCAACTTCAACTGCCACCTTTTGTGTTGTCACGCCAATTGGTGCCACACCTTTTCTTGTTGGTTATGAACACTCTAATATGGTTATAAACACACTTTATAACCGTTATAACTTGGCTCACTTCATTGGCATGCTCACAAAGACAATAACCAACTCATTGCCGCCACTTGAGCTGTATTGCACAACTATTGCGCTTTACTGAGTTCGGCCTTGATCCAATGCTCAGCCATCTTGGCCCTGCAAACTTCTTGCTCTAAGATAATGCACGGACAATCCTTGTGCTTCAATCATAAAGGCCGACTCCTTAAGCTCATTCTGGTTGCTCATGTGTCATATGCTTCACATAGCCAATTGCTCGACAATAGTAATGCGCACTCTCGCATTACTAGCTTGTTTGCACTGTCCAAGCTTTGGCCAGCCTTGGACTAATGCATAGGCCAACTCTAGGCCTTTTTTACACTCTTGCATCATCCTTGAGTTTGGGCCAACTCAATTCCATGAATATGCATTAATGCCAACATCGCATGTTGCATCTGACAACTTGGCCATGTCTTTCCAATCCCTCAATGAAGCTTAATTGTGTCGGCCAATAATCTTCATGACTTAGTGATAAGCACGAAAGTGCGATGCTTTTTCACCCATAATTACATTAGTTAGGCCTTATTTTATTTCTAATAATCTTGTTTTAAGTCTTTTTAAGGAATAAACTCTCGTGGAGAATGTTGCTCGAAAAATGATGTTTTGCACCCCGGAGGACATTTGCTATTCGGACCTCCATTTTGGATAAAGGGCACCCAGTTGATAAGGGGCACCCTCTTTACTATTCACAACCACCTGCTATCGGCACCCCATCACAGGATAAGGGATACATCACCTTCTTCATTTGAAAAGCAGATTTTGGCGGGAAAACTTCTGTTCAAATTTTCAGTTTCACCGAGATTTACTGTTTTGATTTTGGACAAGAATTGGTCGGATTTCTCGCTTGGTTTGGATATATACCATCCTTTTATATCACAACAGGATTGTTAAGTGCTTTCAATTCGATCAGAGAGGAAGATACACGGAATCTCGTTAAACAGGGAAGGATTTTGTTCTCGGGTTTATTGTGAGCTGTAAATGGAAAGTTTGAGGATCAATAAGGGAGTATATCTTCTCTGTTAAGGTTTTAATCTATCTTTGGAGAGTTTTCGAACAACTAAGACTTTTCAGTTGACCCGTGAGAAGAAACAGGGAGGAAGATATCGTGGACTCTCTGTTGAGTTATTTTAGGAAGCTGCATGTGTCTTGAAAGAGTTTTACTCAATCTTGGCCGAGTATGTAGCCTGTTGGGAGTGCGATGGACTTCTGCAAACACGAGAATCAGATAAAAAAAAGGAATTGTACGTACAAACACACGGAAAGAATAAAGAGCAGAATAACTCGGGTTTTGGTTACTTCTTCCCAAGTTTTGTGTGTACTGGCGTGTGGCTAGAGAGTAGTTTACTCTATCTATGTCTTGTTTGGAACGTGAAAGAGTTAAACAGGGATGATAGTTGGGATATTTTTGGAAAAGGAAGAAGATTTGTTCGTAAATCGGAAAAGAGAGAGGAGGTATTCTCGGTGTCCTGTTGGATTAATTCTAGGAAGTACGTGCTGTTTAGGGAATATTTCTTAGATGTTTATTCGATTAGTAATCAGTGTACATCTACACAGATGCGTGAAGAAGAGAATAAAGGAAAGTATTCCGTGACTGCAGGGAACAAATAAAAGTGAGTGATAGCAGATTATTCTCGGGATTATGGTGAGTAATTATGAAGATATTTTCGGTTCTGGGAGACTATATAAGTTATTGAGGATTAGTAGAGTGGAATATGGAGAGTTAGGGGGAGAAAACAGAGTGTAGAATAGATAGTTGCAAGAAGAAGATACGAAGAACATAGGACTGCATACAACAGTCGTTTATATTCTAGTGTCTTATTATTTCAAAGACTCTGTAACAGTCGGTTGCGACACCAGCTTCAGTTTGTGACAATATTGTAACGGTGAGTTCTGTAACGCCATCAAAGCGTTGCGAACTCTCTGTGTTATATTTTTATTCAATAAAACCACCTTTTGAGCTATGGATTATCTTTTTGAGTGTGTTTTCATCATGAGGAGCTAAACCCCATCACTGGGACGATGGAGGAAGCTGTTTTTCGTCCATGTGGTAATTAAAATTATTTTTTTATAACTATTTGCATAGAATTTAATTGTTTTATGAATTCTATTAATTATTTTTTATTTTTTCTGATTTCGCATGCTTAGTTTTAATTACTTTTGATGCATCATTCTTAAAACTTACAACTAATGTTTTATGAATTTTATTATTGGCAAATAATTAGAGTCACAACTTATTTTGTTTGAGCCATTATTTCCTAGAATAAAATTTTTAACCCCATGTATATGAAAAACAGTGAAATCCTGAATCCCAGTATCCCTCCATTCTGCTAGTATTTTATGTATATATTTTCTTATTTTTAGTATTTTTGTTTATTAAATCTGAAATCAATCTCATCAAGTCCGAGTGAACGACAACCTTCTTACCACTATCTAAAAATCCTATCACTTAGCCAATGTCATTTACAGTGTAGCGCCACCTTTGCGCGTCACTGGCCCTGCAGGGTCTTGCTATCTAAGCACTTGACAGTCTACGCAATGTCGCGCCATTCTGGCTGCACACTGAATTGGTCTGCAACACTGTAATGCACAATCATTATGCAACACTTGCCTGACTTGTAATAGCCAGCCATTATGCCAAAGTGGCCAGCCACTATTACCAAGATGGACGTCCCTTAAATATACTCTACTTATAAAGTTTGGAAACCTATTGGAAAAATTAATATAAAAGAATAATAACTAATATAAGGATGGTCATCCATAATCACCAAGGTGGCTGACCAATATGCCAAAATGGCCAGCCACTATGATCAAGATGGACGTCCCTCAAATATTCTCTACTTATATAAATTGGAAACCTATTGGAAAAAGTTCCATTGATTTATCAAACCAAGTTGTAGATATACTTTCTTACTCGCCCAAGCCAACAACCAACAAAGAATCCCTTCTTGGTTGATTAACCTATTTTGCTCATAACTTCTCTGGACGACCTCAGATTGACCTCAATCTTTTCGCACTGACCCAGATGATACTCCAAAGTGAAATCGTCATTACGCCATTTAAAGTGTCAACTTTTTTTAATTAAAAAAAGGGTAGGGGATACTCTAGGATACCTCTCAGATACTCTATAAGGGGATTCATCATTCTAGGATACGTATCAGATACTCCATTTAAAGTGTCACCTTTTTTTAATTAAAAAAATGGTAGGGGATACTCTAGGATACCTCTCAGATACTCTATAAGGGGATACTTCCTATAATCTAACATTTATTTTTTTATACAAAATCTATATATTTATAAATTTATACATAAAATCTAAATATTTATAGATATTTGTACTCATTAACATATCAAATTATTATATCTAAACCTAATAACTTGTTGACTATAAAGAAAAAAGACTTGACATTTATTTTTATGGTGCTTCAAAAAAAAAAAAAACGGTGTTAGAAAAATCTAGGCTTAAGGCTTATTGGGCAGTCATGTTCTTCATGTTGTTTAGAGAGAAATCGGAGGACATATGATTTTATCCATTCAATTAACATAAGTAAGACTGAAACCCAAAATGCGGAAAATTTCATGTTTGCTCACTTTAATATACAAAATAGTATCTATCGGATTTTTTTATTTTATGATTTTTTAGTAGAATGAATTATTATTATATTAAATATTTATTTAATAAATACACGTATCCCACCGTATCCCGTATCCCCATTTTATGAAAATTGACGAATCCCCGTATCAGTATCGGTGCATCATAGACGACCACTATTCCAAAGTCTTGTTTGCATATCTAGAGTATGATGCCATATCGAGTTATCAAGAAAAACTTCCATGCCTTGACGATATAGTTCTGCATTCCTTCTTTTTTAGCGCAAAAGAACTGACAACTTTAAGACAGCACGTACCTCCTCATCTGCAAGCATGCACCACCTTTGAGTTGCTGACAGCCTGGTTATGGAGATGTCGTACAATTGTAATTGGATATGATCCCAAGGAAGAAGTCTGTGTGGTAACGGCAGTTAGAACACGTGGGAAATTTCGCTCACCATTACCAGTAGGATTCTACGGGAACGCAACTGCATATCCTATGTCGGTATCAACAACAGAGAAGTTGATTCAATATCCTTCAAGTTTCGCATTGAAGTTGGTGACGAAAGCGAAAAATGAAGAGTATGTTAGATCAACAGCGGATCTAATGTCAATAAACGGCTGACCTATCATATCTCCGATGCGGACCTACTTTGTGTCAGATATGAGGCATATGCGAAATGCTTATAAGGTTGATTTTGGGTGCGAAGAACTGGTGTACGCCGGGCCAGCAATAACTGTTAATCCGACTTATTTTTGGATGTCAAGCCCTTATATATCTTACACGAATAACATAGGAAACAAAGGTTGTCTAGTACCAGTATTTTTGCCATGGCTCGCCATGAAGAAGTTTGCTTTTGAGATGGAGAGCTTGATGAATAAAACGTCATCTGTTCAGGCCATTCAGCCTGATGCTGCTAAGTTTCCGTCGACTTCATTCCACAAAAAATCTGCCTTGTAGCAGGAAGTAAACATCACAACTAGCACCTTGGATAATCACTGCAAAATTTCATAGTTAGTAAGTAAAACGTTTTATCTTGGCTTTAATACGAGGATGTAATTCCTACTTTTTAAAGACAATTTGTAATTTTTCTGATAAAGAAGCTATTTTATTAAAAAGAATGAGAATATACATCAACAAACTTCTTACAAGAAGAAGAAGCCCGGAACAAACTTCATACAAATGATTTACATTCCCTTTTAAGTTAGATTGAAAAAAAAATTTGATGCTCACGATAATAGTAATGCTCTAGCATCTTGACATATTAGATCAACATTCTTGAATTTCTCCTCAAACGTTTTTGACTTTCATTCCATATGGACCAGAGTGCCACTGCGGGAATTAAAGATAATTTGTAATGGATGACTCTCTATTCCTCAAGTGCAACGTTTCTAGTTTATGCTAAAAAAATATAAAAATAGCAGTTAACTCAATAATAATAAATCACCTATCCGATCCATAAACCGGAACAATATCCACTTGCCGATCAACAATTTCCCGGAACAATGACTCATAAGAAAGAAACCAAGATATGAAGAAAGGATATTTGTTTTGAGATATGGGTCGGTAATAAGAATTCACATGCCGAGAGTAGAGTGGCATAGCGGACGAAGCTGCATCCCTATTGGGATGACTTCATTTAATTTGCTTTGAGATGTAAAAAAGTACTAATGCAAGTGAACGAGTAATTCTATACGAACTGTGAGAATGAACTAAATAAAAACTGTTTACACACAGAAAATGGGTGGGCCCCATTTTTGGGGAAAAATAGGAGGTCCCATTAAAGGGTTTCATACTTATTGTGTGCATGCAGTTTTAAGGTAAATTCATTTACACGGTTTAACTAGGATTTTTGAAGTTCATTTGCAAAAAAAAAATAAAAAAAAATGCAAATGTTAGGAGAGTCAAGAGACTCAAGACTTGTATCTGTGGGTTCCCAAAAAATTGAAGTTTGTGCACATGAAATCGCATTGAATTCTTGATGGGAAAGAAGCAATGAAAGAAAGAAAAGCTGACTTGCATTAACACTGTCAGAAAACTTGGTACAGAATTTATACTCCGATGACAGTTGTTTTTACAGACGGGAGAGAGAGAAAATGGTAGATAGAAATTGTTTTCATATATTTCTATCTTCAAATTCAGATGTTTTTAACAAGTGAATAAGCTAAATGGGCAACGGTGGAAGGATTATCGAATTTCAGTGTGGAAGGAGACTGTAAAAACCTTTTTAACTACTTGAATGAAAAATCATCTCAAATTACTTGGCAGAACCAGATGATCATGGATGAAGTAAAAAGAGAATTTAATCTTTGTCAGAATTTTTTAGGCTTTTTTTTTTAATTCCTAGATCAGTGAACAATGTAGCCGATATCCTTGCTAAGGAGACCAAATCTTTTCGAACTCTTGTTAATTGGAGGAATGAACCTCCATCTTGTATTTTGCAAGCCTTAGAAGTAGATAAATCTAATGTTTGGGTTGGAGTTAATAACCCAACATTGATGGCTTTACTATTACTGATGTAAGGGTTAATAACTCCCTAAGTTAGTCTGTTTAAAAAAAAAAAAACCTCAAGAGTCGAGACTACTACTTCATTATGGACATTCGTTATTGGTACTACTACTTACCCCCAAGATAACTCGGTCACAACACATTTCACGTTTGCATATTCCAAGTTGCATTCACAATTTGTATCTCATTTTCGAAATGGGTTCTCTTTTAGATTCTTGAATCAAAAATAAAATTTTCAGAATTGTATATTCAGTAGGCTAACTGGCTTTCAAAAGTCTGTAATAAAAACTTGAATAACGAAAAGGACAATTTGACAGTTTATTTTGGTGAAAACATAGACAAATAAGCTTTAGGAGCAAGTTTGCAAGCCAATTTCTTCTTCAAGAGGGGCAATTCGACTGTAACCTTCATAATGTCAAAAAGCAAATGCCCCCTCAAAATGAAAAACAGCTGAGAAGATTAGTAGTATTGCCGTTTTTTGAAAGATTTTTTTTTTCTAGAAAAGAAAACAGCATCAATTTTTCTTCTAGAAAAGAAAACAGCATCAATTGCACATAAATAAACATGAATGTTTAATAAAAAAAAAAACTGGTACTGCTATTTTACTACTATCAAGTTACTTCTGAAAATCTAATTTATTAATCTAAAGTCTACATAAGAAATAAACTTTAAGCAAAATATCTAATTACGCAAGATGAATCTGTGGATAAGAGTGAACCTGAACCTATCACTAAGCTGCTAAGCTTTTCGAGGCTATTTCAAACACATTCTCAGAAAGCCCATTGGTTGACAGTATCATCTCCAGTTGTGCCTTAGCATGCGCCTGTCTAGTCTCATCATAACGCCTCCACCTCGACAAGGCAGACACCATACGTGAGGCACCCTGGGGGTTTAGTTTGTCTAGTTGCAGTACAATCTCTCCCAAGAATTTGTAGCCTGATCCATCCTTTGCATGGAAATTAACTGGCGACGCACAGAAACCACCAATGAGTGAGCGCACCTTGTTTGGATTGCGCAAGTCAAAGGCACGGTGCTTTAGCAGCTTGCGCACATTCTCGACATTTTCAGGAATATTTGCACTGGCTTGAAGACCAAGCCATTTATTTATAACCAAATAGTCATGTTCCCACTTGCCATAGAAATCGGCAAGAACATCATCACGGGTTTTGCCAGGGTTTTGAACCAAGGCTGTTAGAGCTCCAAACTGGTCGGTCATGTTTGTCGCGGTCTTGTACTCACTCAGAGCAAGTTCGGTGATCTGGGCATCCTCAAGAGAAGCCAGATAGGAAAGAGCAATGTTCTTCAAAGTGCGTCTTGACTTTTTGGAATGGTCGAAGACGTATGGATCAGAGCTTCTGTTGTTTTCAACCGTCTTCAAAAATTCTGCTTTGAGTTCAGAAGCAAGATGCTTCCTGATGAAAGATCGGACAACATGAACAG
Organism: Papaver atlanticum; assembly: GCA_023531105.1. Taxonomy (NCBI): domain Eukaryota; kingdom Viridiplantae; phylum Streptophyta; class Magnoliopsida; order Ranunculales; family Papaveraceae; genus Papaver; species Papaver atlanticum. The sequence goes on along the minus strand of JAJJMB010008487.1, from coordinate 2,177,531 downwards.
CATCAGGATCTGCAATATCCATCATGTCCATGATTTCCCCAACCCCAGGCAGATCAATTGCCTTGGCAATGAATTCTTTATCCAAGGTATAGTCAGTCAGTATGCTTTTGAACCCATGCACAAAGTCTGCTGTCAGAGACAATGGTTTGTTTTGCTGGAAATCACCAACTAAGCTCAGCATCAACTTTGCAGACAACACTTGCCCAGCCTCCCAACGATTAAACTCATCTGAATCATGAGCAAGTAGAAAAAAGATATCAGCATCAGTAAGATCGGACATGAGGCGAACAGGAGCGCTGTATCCTCGCAAGAGAGATGGAACTGGGCGTTCAGATATTTCAACAAACACAAATTCTTCTTCCTTCTTAGTTATCTTAAGAACTGTAGTATAGGCTGGTTGGCCATCTGTAGAAACCACCTGAAGCATACCATCACGATACACGGATGTGAGAGGCATATCCTTCCCGTTTGAGTCAAGCAGACCAACCGCCACAGGTATGAGCATTGGTTCTTTTACTGCCTGGCCTGGAGTAGGAGGCACCTGTTGACTAAACTTCAAAGAGTATGTCTTGGCTTCAGAGTTGTAAAATGATGTAACCTTCACAGTTGGTGTTCCTGCCTGAGAGTACCAATGCAATAAATTTGCAAAGTCTGCATCATTTGCATCTCGCATTGCAGCATAAAAGTCTTCACACGTTACAGCTTGACCATCATGCCTCTTAAAATAAAGATCCATCCCTCTTCTGAAACCTTGACTTCCTAACAAAGTTTTGTACATCCTGACAACTTGAGCTCCCTTTCTATAAACCGTAGAGGTGTAGAAATTGTCCATCTTAATATAGGAATGTGGTCGTACTGGATGAGCCATAGGACCAGCATCCTCTGGAAACTGATTGTTACGGAGAAATGAAACATCTTCTATCCTCTTAACTGAACGGCTTCCCATGTCAGAAGAAAATTCTTGATCCCGAAAGACGGTAAGACCTTCCTTCAGAGTCAGCTGGAACCAGTCACGACATGTCACCCTGTTTCCAGTCCAGTTATGAAAATACTCGTGAGCGATAACCCCTTGAATTCTAGCATATTCTGCATCCGAAGCAGTCTCAGGTGACGCCAAAACAAGAACTGAATTGAAAATATTCAAACTCTTGTTCTCCATGGCTCCCATGTTAAAATCTGCAACGACCACGATGTTGAAAAGATCCAAGTCATACTCAAGACCAAAAACATCCTCGTCCCACTTCATAGATGCCTTGAGAGAATTCATGGCATGAGCAGTTTTTGGTAAATCCTGTGCGGTGGTCCAAATCTTAAGCGACACATTCCTCCCCGACCGGGTGACGAAAGAGTCATCCCTGCTCTGCAACTGTCCAGCAACCAATGCAAACAAGTAGCATGGTTTCTTGTGAGGATCCTCCCAAACTGCATAATGTTTACCACCCTCCAGGTTTCCTTCCTCTACGAGATTCCCATTCGACAACAGTACTGGATATAGCGCGTTATCGCCTTCGACCCTGCAAGTGTACTTAGCCATGATGTCAGGGCGATCCTGGTAATATGTTATCTTCCGAAAACCCTCAGCTTCGCAATGTGTAACAAAATTTCCAGAAGATTTGTAGAGTCCCTCCAGAGATGTGTTTTTCTGAGGTTGGATCTCTGTAACAATCTCTAAAGTGAATCTTGCTGTACTTGGTGGCGATGATATTGTCAGATGGCGTGTATCCAGGTGATAATCTTCTTTCTGCAGTTGCTTGCCATCAACTTTGATCGATACCAGCTTAAGATCGACCCCATCTAACACCAGTGAAGGAGGTGCAGAAGAGTTTCCTTCAATTCTTGGGTAAACAGTTATGCTTGAAGAAACAATTGTGTGCTCCTCACCCAAAGAAAACGTCAGATCAACCGTATCGAAGAAGTAATCAGGCTTCTTGTAATCCTTCAAGAAAATCTCCTTAGGGGTTTCCATCTCTGCCCGGCTTGGTTAAGGTTGTGTTGCTCCTCGGAATTTTGCTGCTTAATCCTAGAAGTTAAAGAAAAGAGAAGAGAACTGGAAAAGAGTAGTGGACGAATCTGCTGACACTTTAATTGGTAAATATAATAATCTTCCTTATCCTTTTCTTGTTCCAATTCGTATTCCTACTCCCAATGCTTTTCCAGAATCCAAAACCGTTTCCTATACTAGGAAGGACATATACTCTAGTCTAGAATCCTCCTTAGCAATGTAGAGACATTCCCACACCATAGAGATACCTATTGAGTAAGAAACAATGTCGATGGTATATTCCCAAAATTAGTACATAAAACTAAGACAGGTTTAATCAATAATCTCTATTTAGGACATTTCGGAAACACCAGATTTATTTATTTTTACCTAATCAGTTGCAGGAAAAAAATAAAATCATGATTATAACTTTGAAATTTTCTAATCCAGTATTAGTGTTTTGTGTAGTAATTCAATAATTTTGGAAATGACCTAAAAATGGAGAACAAGTATGAACTTAACTGATCAGTTTCACCTACAGAATACACAAGCAAATTATTTTTCTTTGAATTTTCATATGCGCCTACAAGGAAATCCAAACAAAAAGTTAGAGACAGAAAATTAGAGCAAAACTTGATAGATTTTTAGTGATTGAGAGAAGGGGAAAAGGGATTTACTTACGCTGATAAGTTCAGTGAGAAGAATACCGGCGAAATCATCAGCAGTGATGAGTTTATTATTAGGGTTTGAACCAAGAATAAATGGCAATTACTTCTAGATTACGAAATTATTGACGAATTCTTGGGTTTCGATGTTAGTTTCTGATAAAGATTTTGCTGGAGATGTTGATTTTTGAGGTTAAGAGATTCCAAATTAAGGCAATAAATCCCGAGAGCGGGATCGGATGGCCTTGCTGTTTCAATATTGAGATTGTCAATGATAAAAAAAAGGGCCCCCAAGTCTGTCTCAGACTCTCAGTCGAGACTTATCTGCAGGACCAATTGAAGTAATCCTGGCATTTTTGTAGGACCACATTTGTGACAAGTGACACACACGATAATTTGCCAACTGACTTGTGTAGAAGACTAGGTCTTACGGAGCTTCGCTCTCAAAATACGTCATCTTGGGAAAGTATCAGACTGGGTCTTATGGAGCTTCCCAAGTTCTTCCCGGCTGAAAAATCGTGGCTTACACCCCCTGTTCCCTCTCATCTTCCTTGGTCTGTGGAAATTCCAGTGGGAAGAATCTCGAGTCGGACAATGTATAGCCGTTCTAAAAAAAGTGAAAACGGATAATGATTGTCCGTTGTATTCTTAAAACCCTTGTAACTTAGTGGGGTCTGTTGAGGGGTGATTTTAGTTTTGGTTCTACTCGTCCTAGTCCCACCAGGTGACCTCACCTTATTAGGAATGGTAAGAGAGAGAGTTGCCTTCCCATTGTACCTTGTCCTTCCTTGTATAGACTTTCCTAAAAGTTTCTCCTTTTATGACATCATGACACATGTCTTAAACCTCTTTAATTATCTCTAATGTCATTCCTTAATATAACCTCATCCTTATCTCTTAATTCCTTCTTTGTCCCTCCTATCTCATGGGTGTTTTCTCATTGGACTTGGGCCAAGTCCCCACGTACTAGGCTTACCTCTCCTCTTAGGGGCACCCTAAACCCGTTAAGGGATATTATTTTTCATGTATCAACATTAGTCCCCTGACGATTGGGTTATTTGTAAAATAACCCGATAGTCATAGGATTTTTCGAGAGCCTCCTTTTTATCGATTCCACGATCTTAAGCGACGTTTGACCTTCTTTTATCGTGCAAACTTTCTCTCTTCTTTTCAGTTACTATTCCTTTTTCACAACCGCCACGTTCAGGCTTCAGGACCCCCTATATATAGATTTGTTGGTTTTGTTTTTCCCCTTATCTTTCTTCTCTTCCATTCCTTTTGAATATACCCATACGCTCGCCATGTCTAATAGTTCCATCAGTAGTTCATCTGAAGAATCTGACCAGTCCGAAGGAGCCATGAGCAGGGGTTCCGAGGAGACCGAATACTCGGAACACGACGAAATTCTCCTTCCTCCTCCAGAGGATGGCAAGTCAAATACAATTGCAGAGTTCACTTGCGGGCCTGATCTAAAACGCGCGCTAAAGCTGAGGGAGCTCCGTGGAGGTTAGCGCGTCTTCCCTCTTGATGATATCTTGGTCCCTCGCCTTCTAAATCCTCTTGTGTTACCATATCCTTCTGCCTCCGGCTGGCTTATGCAACCCGAATCGGAGACCATGGATGCTTTTGCGTTCAAGACAGTGTCGCGAATGGCTATCAACCGTGGAGATTACGATCTTCCTGTCATCGATATTCGCTCCAAATCAAAAACCCATCCGATATGGCCGCACTGGACATCCTATATACGTTCCAATCCTGGTCACGCGGCCATCCTTCGTGAAGCAGGTATTGACGAAGCCATAAATTCATCACTTAAACGGGAAGTGAAGAGGTGTAGGTGTGACATAACACGGCTCTTTTGTCGCTGGACTCCTCCTATTCATACTCTTTTTACGGCATGGGGGGAAGCAACCATTGTTCTGGAGGATGTAGTCGCCCTCACAGGGTTTCCTATTCATGGTAGTCATTCGTATGACGAGGCGTCTGTTTACGGAGCGCTGGACGATGGGGATAAAGCATTGTGCACTTATCTGTTGAATTGTAAAGATGCTTCCCGACGTGAATTGGTGCGGAAGGACCAGGCGCCATCGAAGCAGGGCGAGTACAAGAAGATTGCTGGTGCGGGCAAGAAAGAGGCGCCATCATCCGCCGCAAAGGGGAAGGCCAAATGGGTCGAGGAGAAGAAGAATCCTTCGGCGCGTCCAACAGGTGAGCGATTGCTTGCTAGCTCCATCCGTGCTTATGAAGCGATTCATGGCTCGTCAGCTCCTTCAGCAGAGGCCGGTCCTGAGTGGGTTACCAAAACCAACTGCCGCGCTTCCTTCCCTCTTTGGATCAAGTATTGGGCTCCGCGGTTAGTAGATGGAAAAGTTTTTCCCCCCAAACGTAAAGAGGATGATCCTCGCGCGGAATTGGCCGCTTACATTCTGTTCTGGCTTTGTCATGATGTGTTTGAATACAGTCCCCAAGATACCATTAAGAGTGAACTTGTGCCGATGGCGATGTTGCTATCCCGCGGCGTTTCTTTCCCGCTTGCGCCGATGTTCTTAGACAGCTTGTATCGCCATTTAGATATGTTCTGTCACGACCTTCAAACGGTGGGTTCATCCCATAAGATCGAGACTTACATCCCGGCCTCTTTCATGCAAGCATAGTCATGGGAGCATGTTCCCCCATACGCTTATGATCCCAATAAACTAGCGATTCACCGCGAAGAAGATGTTAGACAAGACGATGGCTCGGTCAAGAGGATTCCCGTTGCTTACGGCTATCCGCGGATGGCTCTTTGGCATCTCAAGGGGAAAGTTCCCAAGGGAGATATTGCCAAGCATCTAGACATGGCTAAAGACTTTGCACCATTTCCTTATCAAGACGGTCGATTGGGTCCAGAGCATTATGACTTTACTGCGCCTTTTGACACAGAGTTGGACTCGACAAAGCTTTTGGTAAAGGCATATTTTGATTCAGTAATGGCTATATTGCCTGGCTATCTCCCTGGTTTCCATGCTGGCTAAATGCATCTTGGCAAGTTAGGTTTGACCAAGGAATTCCTCGTAGGTTTCCTCCTTGGGGAAGCTCTGATATCGGGAATATCGTCGCCAGTTTTGATCGTTTTGTATTCAAGGGACCGACACGTCTTTCCGATCGAGGGATCAACTTTTCATTCAAGCAGCCTCTCCCCGAGCGCCCCTTGGTCGTTACTGAGGGAGCCCATGAGTACCATGATTTCATACGTCGTCGGGCTATGAATTTTCTTTTGCGCGAATCATCTCCTCCCCGTGACCTATCCATTCAAGAACTTCGAGCGCTTCATGCATCTGGCCGGATTAAACTTGATGATGTTGTAGCTGATGCGCATCGTCTCGTTCCAGCTACCAAAGGTCGCCCTTTGGATCCTTTAGTGACTTCTTGGGATCCTCCTGAAGGTCATGAGCCCATAAGGCCAAAGAAGGGGTTGAAGTCGTTTTCCGATCGTAAGCCCCCACGGATAGAGGTAGTAAGACCATCTGTCGATCCTCTGGTAACACAAGTACTTGATGTTTCCTTTGCTTTTCATTCGTTTATTATTTATCGTCGCCCCCTTTTCTTTTTGATAAAATGAGTGACGGGGATTACATTCTCAGAAAGCTCCTCATTCCAGGAAGGCCCCTTCTTATGTGATGGAGGAGTACCTGAACATGCCTGAGAGTGATTGGACTGAGAAGAGTCTTGCAAAGAAGGCTAGGCGAGAGGAAGCTACTTTGTCTGCTCCGCGCCCTTGTTCTTCTGCTAACATCTCATCCTTACAACCTCAGCAGGGTCGTCGGAGGAGTGCATCACAACCTCCTGGGAGCATAAGTAGCAGTCCGACTCCTTCGTTTGTAGATCAACTGAGAGACCTTGGGGTCAATCTTCCCACGGGGACCGGTTGGGTATCTCCGCGCCTTCACATATCATCAGTTCATCCTCTTCGGGATGAGACTATTCGTGTTAGGGGCGGACCTACGGTGTCCCCTAGTACCGTTCTGCAATCAATTAGCCCGTCTGGGTCCAGCCGTTTTTGGTGGGTCCTCATCCCATGTGGCACCAACCGTTAATGATCCTGTGGGTAACTTCCTATTTAATACGTGTCTTCATTTTTATCATTCTTCTTTCCTCTTTTTTTTTTTTTTTTTTATAAATCTAAGTTATTTTCGCAATGGTGCTCATCTCTCATTTTTTAGACTCCATTAGTGATTCTGAATCGTCTTCTAGTTCTTCCACGTCTCGTCCTAAACCCGCTGACATCTCTTTTGATTCGTCGATTCCTGAGGTTAGTTCCTTGTCTCTTTCTCCCTTTTCTTTTTTTTTTCATTCGTTTGTATGCTAAAATTTCGTCGTTGGCGTTAGGATATGGGTAAAAAGCGTAAAGAGACTGCTAAACCTGATACGAACGGTGTGCGGCGCGTAGTTTCCAGTGGCGATGGGTCTATTAAGCATGCCCGGATGGATGGTAGTGGTTCTTATGCTCCCTCAGAGAAACGGACTGATGTTCCTGTTCCCCGATATACCAGTCGTCCCCATTGTGCCAGCAAATTCCGAGGACGCGCAACTTCGTTTCCCTTTAGTGGTGAGTGATGCCGAGGCCGGAGTGGATCCTGACACCTACACGCTTTTTCACGGCTTTTGGGTGCCAACTGTTTATGCCGCTACTTATAGAGACATTGTGGAGCGTGGTGGTGGTCATATGGCGAAGGAAGGTCTCCTGGATGTTCGCGTTTTGTGCTATATGACTAAAAACCTCTTGGAAATCGCCGACCAACTCACACGTGTAGGAGATGATCCTATAGACGCGGTGACAATGCGTGGATGGAAGACTGTCATTCGGTCAACAGTCAACAGTCAACATCCAGTTTCCGATACAGTGGTTGGGGGAATTGTTGGAGAATGTGAAGGGTCGTAATGACCCTCGTGGCCGGCTTACGAGTCAGATTTCTAAGCTAGAGAAGGAGCTGGAGAGGCACTCTGAGGAAACTGCTAGTAAGAAAGAGGTGCTGAACTTATTAGTTGCTGATGTTCGGGTGGCTAACGATGAGGTGATACGGGATGATACCGCAGAAGCGGTGGTTCACGCGGAGGTTGAGGATAAACGGAAAGAGTTAACTAAGCTTCAGTCTGCTTAACGCGCTTCCTCTTTATATTCTTTCCTTCATCTTTCTTTGGTTATGTTGGACCCTTGTCTCTTGGATGATTTGTCTGTTGTGCTTGTTGTTTTCTCTTCTTCTTTTTTTTACTTGTGGGATATTAGTGTGGTGCTTGGTTAATTATTAGTTCTTTGTTGGTAGTTTTGTTATTCTTGATTTCATAAAGCATCGACTACTCGTAGTCTTCTTCTTTTGTTTTGGAAGGATATATGGGGTTGAGTGAGCGTTTTGATAACGTGCCTACTCCTCCCTTCCCCCCTCTATTTTTTATTTATGAGAAGGGTGCGATGGGATGGGCGGGCGTTTTGATAACACACATACTCCCCCTTTCTTTTCTATTTGAAGGATGCGGTGGGATGGGCGGGCGTTTTGATAACGCGCCTACTCCCCCTTTCTTTTTATCCAAAGGAAACGATGGGTTAGGCAAGCGTTGTTAGAACGCGCCTACTCGCCCCCTTCCTATTTTATCGGAAGGATGCGGTGGGATGTGCGGGCGTTTTGATAACACGCCTACTCCCCTTCCTTTTTTGTATGAAGGATGCGGTGGGATGGGCGGGGGTTTTGATAACGCGCCTACTCCCCCTTTCTTTTTATCCAAAGGAAATGATGGGTTGGGCAAGCGTTGATAGAACACGCCTACTCCCCCTTTGGAATTCCCTTGGCCTTTTGTAGGTTTATCAGCCGATTGGGCGCCTTTGGCATTCCCATGGCCTTTTGTAGATTTGTCATCCTATTGTGCGCCTTTGGCACTTCCATGGCCTTTTGTAGATTTGTTAGCCAACCGGGCGCCTTTGGCATGCCCGTAGCCTTTTGTAGATTTGTCAGCCTATTGGGCGCCTTTGGCATTTCCATGGCCTTTTATAGACTTGTCAGGCGACTGGGCTCCTTTGGCATTCCCGCAGCCTTTTGTAGAATTGTCAGCCGACCGGGCGCTTTTGGCGTTCCCGTAGCCTTTTGTAGACTTGTCATCCTATTGGGCGCCTTTGGCATTCCCATGGCATTTTGTAGATTTGTCAGCCAACTGGGCGCCTTTGGCATTCCCGTAGCCTTTTGTAGATTTGTCATCCAACCAGACGCCTTTGGCGTTCCCGTAGCCTTTTGTAGATTTGTCATCCTATTTAGCGCCTTTGGCATTCCCATGGCCTTTTGTAGATTTTTCAGCCTATTTGGCGCCTTTGGCATTCCCATGGCCTTTTGTAGATTTGTCAGCCAACCGGGCGCCTTTGGCATTCCCATGGCCTTTTGTAGATTTGTCAGCCAATTGGGCGCCTTTGGCATTCCCGCAGCCTTTTGTAGATTTGTCAGCCGACCGGGCGCCTTTGGCGTTCCCGTAGCCTTTTGTAGACTTGTCATCCTATTGGATGCTTTTGGCATTCCCATGGCCTTTTGTAGATTTGTCATCCAACAGGGCGCCTTTGGCATTCCCGTATCCTTTTATAGATTTGTCAGTCGACCGGGCGCCTTTGGCGTTCCCGTAGCCTTTTGTAGATTTGTCAGTTAACCAGGCGCCTTTGGCATTCATGTAACCTTTTCACACCATATTGCCCACGAATTCCAAAAAGAGAAATTATTCTTACCATAAAAGAGGGTTGTCTACAATTTGTGGTCTCATCTTTCGTATTCTTCTCCTTCCCCCTTTTTATTTTTTTTGTTTAGTGGCGGGGAAAGGGGTCGTACTCAATCGCCTGCTTAGTTGCCTCAATCTCACCAGAGGCGCGCTTGCGCTCGAATATACTCCTTATGGCAAAACATTCTTCTGTCGGGTGTCCCAACCTTCGATGGTAGTGGCAGTACTTGGCGAAGTTCTTATCCATTTTGTTGACGTCTACTACCGTCGGGGCAGTTGGATTTCCTTTCCGATGACCCACTGGGTTAGTAATTTAACTGCGCGTTCCTTGCTGTAGGGCAGGGGGGTTGAGTCGCGCCTGGTCCATCCGTTTCTTCCCTGGCTCCCACCGACAGTTTGGAACTGGTCCCTTCTCTCCCTATTAGTGTTGGGTCTTACGTTGCGTGGTGCCTCAGAGATGGTGCTAACTGTTTGGCGCCAATCACTGTCTATGGGTGCTTCTTCTATGCAGTCAGCGATCCTCTCGGCTGTTTCTTCCAACTCAACGAAAGTCTGGAACCTGAAATTGATCAAACTACCCTTGAAAGATGGGATCATTCCTCGCACACAAATTTCGACGAGCGTTCCCTCATTGATGTCTTCATGACAGTCTAGTGCCAAGCGCCGGAACCGTAAGATGTACTTTCCTATTTCTTCTCCCATCCGTTGTCCGCTCTTGCTCAAGTCTATTGCCGTGATTTTCTTCTTGGCCGAGTAGAATTTACCGAGGAAGAGTATGGACATGGTCGACCAATAATCCACACTTTCCTCTTTTAAGTTGTCGTACCAGGTGAACGCCGTGCCTGTGAGTGATTTGGGGAATTCTTTTAGACACAGTTTTCCATCGGAGACTCTATCATTCATTGCTGATAGGAATCGGCTGAGATGTTTTCGTGCATTCCCTTGTCCATCGTAAGTCTTGAATTTCGTAGAAGTGTAGTCCTCGGGGTACTGGTATTCTCGGATGTTCGCTAGGTATGGACTACTTACGAGGCAGTGATTGTCTTGTTTTATCACATGATAATTTTTCTCCAAGTATTTTGCTATTTCTTCCTATGACATCGATGTTGTCTTTTCGCTTTTGTGCCCTTCGCCTTTTGTCATTTCTTCAGGAGTGTTTTGTCCCACTATTACCGCCTGTGCTATCCAGTCTTCTAACTCCTTCTTTCTTCGTGAGCGCTCTTCTAGTTCCTTTTGCATGTCTTGCAGCACTTGCGACGTGGGTTTCGGTAGATGGGTCACTCGCGTGTTCTTCCCTTGTGTTGCTACTATCTCTCTATTTTGGGATCCATGTCCCACCGATTGTTTGATGGCGTCCTGGGCCAGCGTTTCTTCTTCGCTGTCATCGTCCTTCATTGTTACATCGTCGAGGTTGATAGGCTGATTGGTCGCTTGGTTTCCTATCGCGCCTGAGCTAGCGCCTTCTGAGTGTGTCATGGTGAGCTAGGCACGAGCCTCCGGGTGTGGTCGCCAAATATTGAGAGATGATTTTAGTTTTGGTTCTACCCGTCCTAGTCCCACTAGGTGACCTCACCTTATTAGGAATGGTAAGAGAGAGAGTTGCCTTCCCATTGTACCTTGTCCTTCCTTATATAGACTTTCCTAAAAGTCCCTCCTTTTATGACATCATGACACATGTCTTAAACCTCTTTAATTACCTCTAATTTCATTCCTTAATATAACCTCCTCCTTATCTCTTAATTCCTTCTTTATCCCTCCTATCTCATGGGTGTTTTCTCATTGAACTTGGGCCTAGTCCCCACGTATCGTACTAGGCTTACCTCCCCTATTAGGGGCACTCTAAACCCGTTAAGGGATATTATTTTTCATGTATCAACAGGGTCAAAAGATATTTTAGCATAAAAATCAAACAACTTATATGAACCGGATAATCATTATCCTTTTTTAAAAAAAAATTAGTGGGACCAACATAGAATTAAGTCAGGTTTCTTTAATTGGTGACCCAACAAATTAAAAACCGGACAACCATTATATGTTCTTCTCTTAAAATCGTGAACAACCATAAGGGCTAGGCTCTTCCCAGGATGATGTGTAAAGGCATTTGGGAAGGAGATGAGAAGCTCCATAAGACCCAATCTTAGGTGAACTGTCAAGTGATAGTTATTTTGTGGATTCACATAAATAAACAGTTAACGAGTATCCGGTTTAGAGAAAATCGGTAATCATTATCCGTGTGACCAATTTGACTAGTCAATGAGTTCCTCTCTTTTTTTTATTGTTTGTTTTTCTTCCAGAAATGCATAATGATTAACCATTCTTTTTAGCGAAATTAGTATAATGGTTATACATTTTCTTCTTTATTTCAGCAGATAATAATTGTACACCTATGACCTTTTTCCGTCGTAATTCTCTACGATGCAATTTTTTTCTTTAGAAGAGGCCGGGAAGACCCATAAGACCTAGTCTAAAACCATAAGAAGTTATGCTTCTAGAGATAGGATACACACACCACCTAATGTCATATCATGCGAAGTCTTTCATGGTTGTAACATTTGAGGGCGTTTGTGTAATACTCCGATTTCGGCAGTGGTACGCCGATGGAATGAAATATAGGTAATGATTTGTCCTTTCCTAAAATTCGAGGCCTTTTCAGCACAATTGGCTCCAGAGTTGGCAGAAAACTCTGCAGTTAAGCGTGCTCGGGCGGGAGTAATCCAGGGATGGGTGACTATCCGAGAAGTTGTTGCCGGATTACCGTAGCGATGCCCGTTGAAAACTCCACACTGCCGTATATCTGCAGTGGATAAGTGGGGACAGTATCGGTAGAGGGACGGGTCATTACAAATGGTATCAGAGCCCATGACGGTTCACCTGCCGAGGGTGGGAAGGTATGCTGGACGGGGTTGGTCCAGGTGCTTGTCTCATGTGGGGCAGGGAACGTCGGAGATCTGGGCTGAGATATATTCCGGAGCCGAGGACGGCTCCAATTTAAGGTGGTGGTATTGTAATACCCCGATTTTGGCAGTGGTACGCCGATGGAATGATATATAGGTAATGATTTATCCTTTCCTAACACCGAGGCCTTTTCAGCACAATTGGCTCTAGAGTTGGCAGAAAACTCTGCAGTTAAGCGTGCTCGGGAGGGAGCAATCCAGGGATGCGTGACCTCCCGGAAAGTTGCTGCTGGATGACCGCAGCGATGCCTGTTGAAAACTCCACACTGCCAGATATCCGCAGTGGATAAGTGGGGACAGTATCGGTGGAGGGATGGATCATTACAGTTTGGATACCATTTAAAAGGTTACTTTTCGATATAATCAAATCGAATAACAAAAATTTAAGTTGGGAATATAACTTTATAGTAACTTCTAGAAACAAAAAAGTTTATCTTTTGAGTATGTTTCAATACCAGTAGTAAAAGTGCTTCCGTTTCTCTTGAAACAAAAGTCAAACCAAGGAGCCGGAAGTGTTAGAGCACTGCTCGGTCGAACTCGCAGGTTTTGGTATCTCAAACCTGTTGTCAATATTTGATTCATAGAGTTATATCTTGATTTATAGTATATTAAAGTCGACTATTAGACTATGATTATGGTATGGTAGTTGAATATCATATATCACTGAATAAGACTCGAAGATTGAAGACTGAAGGTCACACGAAGACATTTAAAGAACTTCATCAACAAAGAGGTGTGTGAATAATGAACCATCCTAATTACTCATGGAATTTACCATTCTATCTTGTGAGACTATTTCATATGATTTTGGTATATTTAATGTTGCAAATAAGAAAATTTAAGTCAAGCTTGAGTTGAAAAATATCGAAATACGACTCAAGCAATGGATGTTCTAAATCCTTGAAAATCCTTGTTAAGATCAATTTATTGTTCATGAACTATTATTGTTTCAAGTTGACCATTTGGAAATCGCCAAGAAATGATATTCATTATATGGCGAACCGGTGTACGCTGGGCCAGCAATAGGTGTTAATCTGACTTATTTTTTGATGCCAAGCCCTTATATATCTTACACGAATAACATAGGAGACAAAGGTTTGTTGGGGGAATTACCGAAGTATTTGGTAAAGAATTAGTTATCAATCATTAGTGGTGAGTAGAGAAAGAGGGCATTGTTATCCAAGTGCTATATGCACCTTGAAGTTGTGTGAAACCCCAATTTGGGAGATATCGTTGTAACCCATTATTTGGCATAGTGGAAGTTTTCCCTTAATCTTTGGTGTTGTGTGATTGGTATTATTTTCGTTGTATTGCGTATTATTGCTTGTGAAGATTCCTGATGAAATGCAAGCTTATCTGCTGCTAAATATGTTACTAGAACAGTCACAATTCAACAAAAAAAAGGGAACAATCACAAATTATTAAAAAAGCGTAACGGAAGAAAGATTTGAAAAATTGTGAATTCTAGTCGTGAAAACAAAAGATGTAGGGATCCTTTTGTGCGACTAAGAAAAGAAGAGAAGGAGGGGAGAAAAGAAGTATCCACCATTAAAGAAGTTTGGTGAAGATTTGAGTTGTGAGCTTGAAGAAGAAGGGTGTTCTAGCGAAGGACCGGTTTGGTTGGTGATTATCCATCGCATCCTATATCTCTTCAGAGGGGTAATTTTAGGGTTTGTTCAAATCCTTGTAGTAAGTTTCTCATCTTCCTTGTTTTTTTATTAGTTGAATCTACCTAAGTATTTGGTAAAGAATTAGTTATCCATCATTAGTGGTGAGTAAAGAAAGAGGGCATTGTTATCCAAGTGTTATATGCACCTTGAAGTTGTGTGAAACCTTAATTTAGGATATATCGTTGTAATCCATTATTTGTCATAGTAGAAGTTGTTGGATTCTTGCAATAATGAAAAGCTCGTTAGATATAAAAGACTGAACGAAAATTAACTCTACCACAAACAACTTAATGAGGGAAAAATCACAGGTTCAACAAGTTGTCCTTAACACATTAGTTCGCGGGTATACTCGAGATTGAGCAATGTTAAACCCATCACAACGAAGATGTGTCCAGGATAAGACTACTTGATATAGCCCGTGTTAGCACAACGCAACCTACCCACTCTTGAACTTAGCAACAGGGATTGGAATAAAACTACGCCGCGCAAAATAAAGAAGATGAAGAAAAGAAGACAGAAAATAAGCTTCTCTTCGTATGTATATCAACTATGAATACCTATAGTATTTATATGAGAAAATTAACCTCTAGGGTTTCGGATTTCTTGTAAATAAAGTTTTTTGTTTCTTGTAAAACAATTAAACGCGTAAAAGGAATCCTCCCATGAATAAAACTCTTAAAGAAAAACTTGCAAAAACAAATTCGAGTAGACACAAGTTATATGTGCGCCTCATTCAAACGTAATTTAAAGTTACGCCTCACTAAACGCACGTAAATTATATATCCGCCTCACATCAAACGTAAGTTATATGTGCGCCTGGTATTGAACGTAGTTTAAATTTCCGCTCGACCAAATATAGTTTTGGTCCGGATTTCAGACCAAATTTAGTCTGATATTTGGTTTTACTCTGGTTTTTAATCGTTACTCCGTTCCACTGTGTTATGTTTGTGGACCAAATTTTTAGTTATGCTCGTCCATTGTGGTTGCTCTTAGGTCCTAAGATCAAACCACACCAAGACCAAAAACATTTTAATTGAAAACTCATTTTTCTCCAACATAAGTTTGCCCTTAATCTTTGGTGTTGTGTAATTGGTATATTTTTGTCGTATGCATATTATTGCTTGTGTAGGTTCCATATTATGCATAGCGTCTTGGATCGGTAATATCCCCAACAAGGTTGTGAAGTACCAGTAGGTTTGCCAAGGCTCGCCATGAAAAAGTTTGTTTTTGAGATGGAGGGAATTATGAATAAAACGGCAGCTGTTCAGGCCATTCAGCCTGATGCTGCCAAGTTTTCGTCGACTTCATTCCACACAAAATCTGCCTTGTAGCAGGAAGTAAGCATCACTACTAGCACCTTGGATAATCACTGCAAAACTTCATAGAAGTGGTGCAAAGTTAAAACTGATAGTTTGTAAGTAAAACGTTTTATCTTGCCTTTAGTCATGCAATCCCTACTTTTTAAAGACAATTTGTGATAGATGACTCCCCATTCCCCAAGTGTAACGTTTGTAGTTTATGCTAAAAAAATCTTTAGCAGTTAACTCAATAATAAGTCACCTATCCGATCCATAAACCGGAACAATATCCACTTGCTGATCAACAACTTCCCGGAACAATGACTCATAAGAAAGAAACCAAGATATGTACATAGGATATTTGTTTTGAGATATGCGTTGGTGATAAGAATTCACATGCCGAGAATAGAGTAGTATGGCGGACGAAGCTGCATCCTTACTGGGACGGCTTCATTTAATTTGCTTTGAGAGATGTAAAAAAGTAATATTGCAAGTGAAAGAGTAATTCTATACAACCGTGAGATTGAACTAAACAAAAACCGTTCACAAAAAAAAAATAGGTGGGCCAAAGACAGGGGATCCCACTAAAAGGTTGGATGTGTGCATGCGGTTTTTAAGGTGTTCATTTACACGGTTTAGCAAAAAAATTTGAAGTTCGTTTGCAAAAAAGAAAATATGCAAATGTCGGGAGAGTCAAGACTTGTAAGTTGTAAATGTGGGTTCCCAAAAAATTGAAGTTCGTGCACATGAAAATGCATTGAATTTTTGATGGGAAAGAAGCAATGAGAGAAAAGCTGACTTGCATTAACAGTTGCTTTTACAGACGGGAGAGAGAGAAAATGGTAGATAGAAATTGTTTTCATATATTTCTATCTTCAAATTCAGATGTTTTTAACAAGTGAATAATAAGCTCAAGACTACTACTTCATTATGGACATTCGTTATTGGACTACTACTTAGTACTTACCCTCAAGATAACTCGGTAACAACACATTTCACGTTTGCATATTCTAAGTTGCATTCACAATTTACATCTCATTCTCGAAATGAGATCTCTTTTAGATTCTTGAATCAATACAAAATTTTCAGAATTGTGTATTCAGTAGTTTAATAGAAGACATGCAGCAAGCTCGCTTTCAAAATTGTAATACAAAACTTGAAGAATGAAAAGGACAACTTCACCGTTTATTTTGGTGAAAACATAGAAAGTAAGCTTTACGAGCAAATTGGCAAGTGAAAAAGGGTAATTTAACTGCAACCTTCATAATGTCAAAAAGCAAATCCCCCCTCAAAATGAAAAACGGCTAAGAAGAATAGTAGTACTGCCGTTTATTTTAAAGTTCTTTTTTTTCTAGAAAAGAAACACAATCAATTGCACATAATAAATAAACATGAATGTTAAAAAAAAAAAACTGGTACTGCTAGGGCTGCACATGGGTTGGATTGGGTCGGTTTTGGCCTCACCCACCACCCAACCTACTGATGGCGGGTAATAGGAGTTGTCACCCGCAACCAACCCAACATTACAATGGGTCGGTTTTCACCGGACCACATTACGGTGGGTTGGATCGGGTGGGTGGCGGGTACACCTGTATAAAACTCTTATGTTCTAATTCTTTCCTGAGAATGTCAATCCAGGTTATATGAGATTTCAAAAGCACTTGAATACTATTATTGCTAAGAAGAAAAGGAAAAGAAAACCCTATAAACCTTCTCAAAGATAAAATGAAGATTCAGTAATGGTCTTCATACTAGAAAGTGAGGCTGTGAACAAAGAAGTGAGAGAAAAAGGGTTAATAGTTGGGTTAGATTTTTGACTTATATATGAGAATTGACGGCTATATTAGTGGTTGAAAGATCTAAGGGTTAAGGTTGGTGGGTTGCGGGTTGGGTTGGGTGACAGAAGTTGCTTTGGGTTGGGTGACAGAAGTTGCTACGTACCCGCACCCAACCCAACATGTCGAAAAATAGTGCATCTCCCGTACCTTGCAGTGTGGAGGAGTTGTCTTTCCTAATTCTAGCATGATTCTTAATTTAGGTTTTTCTAGAATTTTCTAGTCTACTTCTTAATTTAGGCTTTGCTTCTGTTATTGGTTTATTTCCTAGTTTGATTGTTTTTCCTTTTTCTAGTCTTTTGAAACCTATACAAGGGTTTGGTATTGTAGAAGTTATACACACCGATTACTACTACTAGTTTATGAGAAATTGTCTTGCAGTATTCTTTCTTCCTTGATTCTTGTCTTTGTTTATCATAGCATTATTTGTGTTACAACATACAACGGGTTCTGATGTTGTCACCCACAGTCGATCCGCGCCTAGGCGGGTTGGGTTGGGTGCGGATACTTTTTTGCGGGTGCGGGTTGGATTGGTGGGTTGGGTCGGTTTTGTGCAGCCCTAGGTACTGCTATTTTACTAATATCAAGTTATTTTTGAAAATCTAATTTATTAATCTAAAATCAACATAAGAAATAAAAATAAGCAAAATATCCAAGTACCCAAGATGAATCTGCGGATAAGAGTGAACCTGAACATCACTAAGCTGCTAAGCTTTTCGAGGCTATTTCAAACACATTCTCAGAAAGCCCATTGGTTGACAGTATCATCTCCAGTTGTTCCTTAGCATGCGCCTGTCTAGTCTCATCATAACGCCTCCACCTCGACAAGGCAGACACCATACGCGAGGCACCCTGGGGGTTTAGTTTGTCAAGTTGCAATACAATCTCTCCCAAGAATTTGTAGCCTGATCCATCTTTTGCATGGAAATTAACTGGTGACGCACAGAAACCTCCAACGAGTGAGCGAACCTTGTTTGGATTGCGCAAGTCAAAGGCAGGATGCTTTAGCAGCTTGCGCACATTCTCGACATTTCCAGGAATATCTGCCCTGGCTTGAAGACCAAACCATTTATTTATAACCAAATAGTCATGCTCCCACTTGCCATAGAAATCAGCAAGAACATCATCACGGGTTTTGCCAGGGTTTTGGACCAAGGCTGTTAGAGCTGCAAACTGGTCAGTCATGTTTGTCGCGGTCTTGTACTCACTCAGAGCAAGTTCAGTGATCTGGGCATCCTCAAGAGAAGCCAGATAGGAAAGAGCAATGTTCTTCAAAGTGCGTCTTGACTTATTGGAATGGTCGAAGACGTAAGGATCAGAGCTTCTGTTGTTTTCGACAGTCTTCAAAAATTCTGCTTTGAGTTCAGAAGCAAGATGCTTCCTGATGAAAGATCGGACAGCGTGAACAGCATCGGGATCAGCAGTATCCATCATGTCCATGATTTCCCCTACCCCAGGCAGATCAATTGCCTTGGCAATGAATTCTTTATCCAAGGTATAGTCAGTCAGTATGCTTTTGAACCCATGCACAAAGTCTGCTTTCAGAGACAATGGTTTGTTTTGCTGGAAATCACCAACTAAGCTCAGCATCAACTTTGCAGACAACACTTGCCCAGCCTCCCAACGATTAAACTCATCTGAATCATGAGCAAGTAGAAAAAAGAGATCAGCATCAGTAAGTTCGGACATGAGGCGAACAGGAGCGCTGTATCCTCGCAAGAGAGATGGAACTGGGCGTTCAGATATTTCAACGAACACAAATTCTTCTTCCTTCTTAGTTATCTTAAGAACTGTAGTATAGGCTGGTTGGCCATCTGTAGAAACCACCTGAAGCATACCATCACGATACACGGATGTGAGAGGCATATCCTTCCCGTTTGAGTCAAGCAGACCAACCGCCACAGGTATGAGCATTGGTTCTTTTACTGCCTGGCCTGGAGTAGGAGGCACCTGTTGACTAAACTTCAAAGAGTATGTCTTGGCTTCAGAGTTGTAGAATGATGTGACTTTCACAGTGGGTGTTCCTGCCTGAGAGTACCATAACAAGAAATTTGCAAAGTCAGCATCATTTGCATCTCGCATTGCAGCATAAAAGTCTTCACACGTTACAGCTTGACCATCATGCCTCTTAAAATAAAGATCCATCCCTCTTCGGAAACCTTGACTTCCTAACAAAGTTTTGTACATTCTGACAACTTGAGTTCCCTTTCTATAAACCGTAGAGGTGTAGAAATTGTCCATCTTAATATAGGAGTGTGGTCGTACTGGATGAGCCATAGGACCAGCATCCTCTGGAAACTGATTCTTGCGCAGAAGTGAAACATCTTCTATCCTGTTAACTGAACGGCTTCCCATGTCAGAAGAAAATTCTTGATCCCGAAAAACGGTAAGACCTTCCTTCAGAGTCAGCTGGAACCAGTCACGACATGTCACCCTGTTTCCAGTCCAGTTATGAAAATACTCGTGAGCTATAACCCCTTGAATTCTAGCATATTCTGCATCCGAAGCAGTCTCAGGTGACACCAAAACAAACTCTGAATTGAATATATTCAAACTCTTGTTCTCCATGGCTCCATCAAAATCTGCAACCACCACAATGTTGAAAAGATCCAAGTCATACTCAAGACCAAAAACATCCTCATCCCACTTCATAGCTGCCTTGAGGGAAGACATAGCATGAACAGTTTTCGGTAGATCCTCTGCTGTGGTCCAAATCCTAAGCGACACCTTCCGCCCTGACCTAGTGACAAATGAGTCATCCCTGCTCTGCAACTGTCCAGCTACCAATGCAAACAAGTAGCATGGTTTCTTGTGTGGATCCTCCCAAACTGCATAATGTTTACCACCCTCCAGGTTTCCTTCCTCTACGAGATTCCCATTCGACAGCAGTACTGGATATAGCGCCTTATCGCCTTCGACCCTGCAAGTGTACTTAGCCATGATGTCAGGGCGATCCTGGTAATATGTTATCTTCCGAAAACCCTCAGCTTCACATTGTGTAACAAAACTTCTAGAAGATTTGTAGAGTCCCTCCAGAGATGTGTTTTTCTGAGGATATATCTCTGTAACAATCTCTAAAGTGAATTTCGCAGTACTTGGGGGTGATGAGATTGTCAGATTGCGTGCATCCAGGTGGTAATCTTCTTCTTTCTGCAGTTCCTTGCCATCAATTTTGATTGATATTAGCTTAAGATCCACCCCATCTAACACCAGTGGAGGAGGTGCAGAAGACTCACCTTCAATTCTTGGGTAAACAGTAATGTTTGAAGAAACAATTGTGTGCTCCTCACCCAAAGAAAACGTCAGAGTAACTGTATCGAAGTAGTAATCAGGCTTCTTATAATCCTTCAAGAAAATCTCCTTGGGGGTTTCCATCTCTGCCTGGCTTGGTTAAGGTAATGTTGCTCCTCGGAATTTTGCTGCTTAATCCTAGAAGTTAAAGAAAAGCGAAAAGAACTCGAAAAGAGTAGAGGATGAATCTGCTGACACTTTCAACTTTTTCACTTGAATATATAATAATTCAATAATCTGAGAAATGACCTAAGATGGAGAAGAAGTATGAACTTAACTGATCAGTTTCACCTAAAGAACACACAAGCGAACCATTTATCTTTGAATTTTCATATGCGCCTACAAGGAAATCCAAACAAACAAGTTAGAGAGAGATAGAATATTAGAAGAAAAAAACTTAGACAGAATTCTAGTGATTGAGAGAAGGGGAGAAGTGATTTACTTACTTTAGATTATGAAATTTTTGACGAATTCCTGCTCTGCGAGAAGGTTTCGATGTTGGTTTCTGTTGGTAATTTGAGTGATTAAAAATAAGGGTTTGGGACTGATTTGTTAATGGAGAAATGGGAACTATTTTGTTCTTCTCACTCTCTGTTTTCCCATTGACTTCTTTTTTTCTTTTCTCTATTACATTTTCTACTACTTTCTGTTCCTTCTACTTTGTCTATAAAAGACCTTACAAGAGAAAACGTGTGGATGTCTAATATCCACTCATTTATTCACACACAACTAAATTTAAAGTTAACACTCCTATTACACTAGATGACCCAGTATATATTAATCCCTCTTCTCTTCCTATTTCACATTCGTTCATAACTTTTGCTTGAATATTTCTACATTGATCATCAAAATATAATGGAAAATACAGCCTATGAAGGTAGCCATGATCTTACTTACACACCGGCGAACGAAAATCATCGCCATCATCGCATTTTACAGGGTGTATTAGTTCTCAGTCATGTATTCCTGTCCATGAAAAATATTCTCAAATTGGTGTGCATGATTGTGAGGATGATCTTAGTACCAATATTACTTACGGACGTAGTAGTAGTAGTACAAGGTGGGGGAATCTTGCAAGAAGATTTGTCAATAATTTCGTCAAATTCATTTCCTTTGTCATTTGATTATGAAGTACGACCCATACAATCAATTAATTTTCATGGTAGCAAACGACCACCAAGCAAAACAGCAAAATCTTATCCAGTAAAAAATATGAATCAGACATTACCTTCAATCCATCATTGAAATCTTTGTATGAATTGCGACAGTCTAACTTCAACTTCTCATTACAACAACACTTCAGCTTCTAATAGCTGTAAGTATAATGTAGAAATACAATTAATATCTAAACCAGTAAATAAGCATTTATTATACATACCCATTACTATAAGATCGTGTTTAAACAGAACCCAATAATTAAAATCCCTTTAGAATCCTTAAACTACAATCAATTTCAAAGAAAATATCCGGCATTTTATCAAACAGTTAAGGTGCAACGTACAAAACAGTAAGAGTTTCAAATTAGGATAGATAAACTATAACATCGAATTAATATTAATAATCATGATTACTACACTGATAACTTCTGCAAACAATTGTACATGAAACTCTATAGCTACACAAAGTTTTAGTTAGGAATTAGCTAGGATACACAAAAGAGAAAGTATAGAGTCAAAGAAAAACAAAGCTTTGACATGAAACTGTTCGAAAGATGACGAAACCATACCATTCAAGTTCAACGTTGTCCAATTGCTTGTATGCTGAAATCTGGAAGGAAGAATAGCTCTGAATTTTGAAGAAAATCAATTGTACACTACAGAGTGTTGTCCGGCTGAGTAAGACAACTGAGTTGTTGTTAAGAATAGGTGGGGTATTTGCAAGGCTGGGTGGAAATAATAACTCTGACCATGGTCTTCTCTATTATATTATTCTGAGCATTTGACCATCGTCTTCTCTCTATTATTATTCTTCGTTTCTTTCTCTGTATCATGAATTCAATTCTCTGCAACAAAATTTGAAAACGATTGATGAATATTTTTTTGGAAATTGTTGAATGGGTTATTCAAGTTAATATTCTTTTTCCCTTTTATGAATTTCCTATTTGAATATCATGAAATTCCATTGAAGAACAACAAAAAATTGGCATTCAAAATTTTAAAATTTTGCATGAAGGATCCTGAAATTCACCGATTCCAATCGAATCAATGGAGTTTTTGATGAAATTTGAACATGTAATCTGTTAGTTTGATTGTCTTTTATTGGAATCCATGGTCAATTTTCTCAATTCTCTCCATTTGATTCTGAAAATCCAGAAATTTAACTTTTTTTTTGTTGTTTTTTTGCACAAAGATTGTGACCGACAGGAACACAGTTTTTCATCCCTTATGGACTCCTCCCTTCCGTCGTCGTCCGACTAGTTCACTAACATTACATTACTTTCATCCCTTATGGACTCCTCCCTTCCATCGTCGTCCGACTAGTTCACTAACATTATATTACTCAACAGCTTCTGATAAAGATTTTGGTGGAGATGTTGATTTTGAGGTTCAGAGAAGGAGTTAACTGGCTGGGTGGGGCGATTCTAAACTGACCGCATATACGGCAATAAATCCCCGAGAGATGGGTGGCTGGCCTTTAGTGGCTGTTCTAATATTGTGATAGCCAATGACAAAAAAGGGCCCCCCAACTCTATCTCAGTCGGGATTTATTTGCCGGACAATTTGTTGTCATCCTAGTATTTATGTAGGACCACATTTGTGACAATAGACAAAGATAATTTCTATAAGACTGGTTTTACATAGCTTCCCAACATCTTCTTAGCTCTCAAAATGGGTCAACTTGGGAAGTTATTATAGCGCGTTAGGATACCAGAAGCAGAAATGTTTCTGCTTGTCCGGAAGTAGAGATCAGGAACAAAAGTCAAAAGAAAAAATATTTTGCTTTACAAAAAGTTAATTTTTTTTTGCTTCTAGAAATCATTCTGAAATCCTGTACTCAAACTAATTTCTGACCTTTTTGTTTCTAGAAGTCAAAATGCAACTTCTAAGTGTGTATCCGAACAGCCTCTTAGGTGAACTATCAAGGGATAATAATTTTGTAGCTTCACCGAAATAAACGGTGAATGGCTATCCAGTTTAGAGAAAACGGGTAATTATTATCCGTGTGACCAGTTTGACTGGTCAATGAGTTCTTCTTTTTTTCTTCATCGTTTGTTATTTTTCCAAAAATGGATAATGGTTAACATTTTTTCCCTCTATAAGCGCATAATGGTACCATTCTTTTTTAGCAAAACCAGTATAATGGTATTGGTTTTCTTCTTTATTTCAATGGATAACAATTGTATATCTATGACTTGTCCAGCAACAATTCGCTACACTGCGGTTTTTCCATTTGGGAAGAGACTAGGAAGACCAACAAGGCCTAGTCAAATTGAATACCCATAAGTTAATTTGGGAACATATTTTCAGAGTAACTTTTAGAAACAAAAAAAAAATCCATATGTTGAGTATGTTTGAATAGTAGTAGTAAAATTGCTTCTGTTTCTCGGGAAACAAAAGTCAAACCCATAAGTCGGAAGTATGAGACCACTGCTCGGTCGAACTCACAAGTTTTGTTATCTTAAGCTTGTTGTCAATATTGGATGCACAAAATTATATCTTGATTTTTAGTCTACTAAAGTCAACTCTCGGACTAGGATTAAAGTATGATAAGTGAGTATCAGACATCACTGAATAACCCTCGAAGATTGAAGACTGAAGATCAAACGAAAACATCTAAACAACTTCATCGACAAAGAGGTATGTGAAGACTGAACCATCATATTTACTCATGGCGTTAACCATTCTATCTTTAGAGACTATGTCACATGATTTTAGTAGATTTAATATTGCAAAGAAGAAATTTCGAGTCAAGATTGTCTTGATAATTCTCTCGAAATATGATTCAAGCAATGGATGTTTTAGATCCTTGACAATCTTGGTTAAGAACAATTAATTGTTCAAGAACTATTTTTGTTTCAAGTTGATCATAAAATTGTCGAAGCAATGATATTCATTATATATGTCGATTAGGAATGCTTCAAATTCTTTAAAGAGAGTTTTCAGAAATATTGAAATTTTGGACACATGGTAGGTACGTATACCCAGTACACTTACCCTAGTGATCGGAGTTCTGAAATAGGGTAGGTACGCATACCCAGTTCCCTTACTCCAAGTGCCTGAGCTCGTGAAGTCTAAAAATACACATACCTAGTACGCGTATGATGTGTTTTAATTTTGTTGTAGAAATAGTGGTAATAAGATTCGAACTCTAAGACTTGTGAAGGATTTTTTTTTAGACTCAAATTAAACTCAACAATTAAATAAGTTGTATCAAAAATATAAAAAACACCGAGACTCTGGATTCCACCATTAACAAATTTTTTGTGATTTAATCTAATTAATATTCATGCAATTTTTTACGTTTAAAGTGATTCTAATATTTTGCAAAAGTAGATTTTTGGAATAAAAATGTATTTCGAAAGCATAAAATATCAAAAACATAGGTCTAAGCATAATCTATCAAGAGAAATCACAATTGTTTAAGAAAAATCATTCAATCAATTCTCAATCAAAGCAAATAATCATATAAGAAATTGCAAAAACAATTAAAATAGAATTATACCACTTTTCATGGATCAGTGGCTTCCTCCGTCGCCTCGGCTAAGGGGTTTAGCTCCTCATATTAATCACTTGCTCAAAGTACATATTTATAGCTCAAAAGTTGATTAAAAGAGTAAAAGATTAAACTGTAGTCGCTGAAGGTCTAAAACAGAAGACAGAATCATCGGTAAAGGTCTTCTGTGACTGCAGGAAACTGTTTATAAACGATACTCAGCTGCTGCAGTTGAACTACGATACTTGTCTGCGACGGTTCTATGTGGGTCATATGTTCTTCTTCGTCTTCTCCGGCAACAGCAGCAGAACGCGTTCTCCTCCAGTTTATTTTTTCCGCTTCTCTAAGGCTCTAAAATTCCCCCAAAGTGTTCCTCCCCCTCCTAGGACTCGAACCAACTCTTTTATACATGGCAGGGGACAATAAAACTCGAGAATAACTTCCTTTTATCTCTATTTTACTTCCAACCCAAGACACGGGATTATTTCCCTTTTTATCACCTCTGTACGCGTATGATTCTCTCCAAACTCCTCTCAGTTGATCATAAAACAATCCCATAGGATATATCTTCCTTTTCTACGCGTAACTTCCCCAAATAATCAAAACTTAACAAACCCAAGAACTCTTCCCTGTTTTAACGAGTCTCGATTATTAATCCCAAGTTAGTCGAATAAAATCACCATACCAGGCCTGTTTAGCTTAATCACGTTCATCCCAATTGTTTTCTGCGATTAAATCTCCTTCAAACTCGCTCGAAAGCAAAATCCCAAATCTGCAGGCGTAGAACAAAGTTTTCCCGCCTTTTTCAGAATTTCAAAAAAAAAAACGAAGAGGATGACCTCCCCTTATCAAAACTGAGAATCCGAATAGCAGGTGTCCTTTGGGTGCATTTATCAACTTTTCGAGCCAATTTCGCCGCAAAAGCCTATTTCTCCAAAAACACCTACAGAGGGGTAAAATACCAAAATTAGTACAAAAATGGGTACCAACAATATACACAATAGAGAAGAAAATAGACACATAAATGCGTCTATCAAATACCCTCAAACTTATTATTTGCTAGTCCCGAGCAAACTAAAACTACAAAATAAAATCCTAACTCACTGTCGCAGGCATCGTCGGTTGCACTTAGCATGTGCAACAAGCCTTTCAACCCCTAGGTGGCCCTAGTTGCCGAGTTATAATCTCGGGAGGGTTTTCCAGAGGTGTACCCACAAAACCTTGACTCCAGGCCCTAGCTATCTACGCAGACCCTTGGAATGCACTAAAGAACCTCCTTGGTTGGCATACTTATTGATTACGGGAGGAAGTAACCTGATGCGAAATTCCAATTGCTGTATATGAGTTTGCACTCGAGTATACTAAAATTCATATATAAGTGACAGAGCTCTACTCAGATAGTCGCACTATGGACATCAATATCCGGAATCAAACAAATCACATGAATAGATTAAGAAGATGGATATAGAAATAGGTGGTTGCGAATGGACTTCAATGCCAAGATGAACCTATGACCTAGTGGATTGAGATACTGGTCTGGACTAATATCAACACAACTGGCATATACAAGGGAACCAGTGGTCGACAATCCTAAATCTACATCAACACAGCTGGCATATACAAGGGAACCAGTGGTCGACTTTATAATAAACCTTTATTTATTTATTTTATATATTTTTTTAACGACATGATTAGATCTTTTGGATCCAAGCGCATTGTCAGCAGATTACATGGTTATTCCTGTGGATCCTGCATTCCACGCTTGTTTAGGCGACGAAGACAGGGAGAACACACGCATATTGCTATCCAAGTGTTATTTATTCCGATTGGTCTAATTGGTCTGATCTTTTCTTTTTTCTTTTTTTTTAGTAACTAATTCACTCTATTTCAACCCAGCAGACATCAACATAAAAATTTACAAAAACAAAAACAGAAGTAATAAGATGATTCAGAGATACGGTGAAACTATCATGTTATTTCTAACACCTGAGCTCCGTGCTTTTATGAATAGACTCTTGTAGATGTTTCCATCTAGTCAGATTGGTCCCTCAACTCCTAAACCAAAAGGCTTCCATCCACTTAGATTGGTTAGTGTCATCCTTAATAAGCATAAATTTCTAGGCTCTGGAGTTTAAAATGCAACTAAAAAGTTTCTCCCATACCCCCAAACTTAAATCTAACATTGTCCTCAATGTTCTAAAGATAAAATTAAAAGCATGAACAAGGAGAAACTGTTACCATTTGAAGAAAAAAGAGTTAAGGAAAGATATTACCGTGTTGCATGAGAATGGGTTACCTCCCAAGAAGTGCTAAGTTTAAAGTCCTTAGCCATACATCAAGTACCATAAAATGGCTAATTACCTTTCAAATCATATATCAGTAGTCGAAATAACTGTGGGTCATCAGAACTAAATAGCACTGCCACTAATATGAGACAACTGCACAGGATTAGAAAAATTAACAGACGGAACACAACCTGATCTAAACTTTCTTGCAAGACAACTGGGTTTATCTGTGACGCCCTCTTAGGCTTCATGTGAGTGTCTTGACAAACATATTTTTCCGAACTATGAGTTCCCAATTCCTGGACAGTATCAGGAAGATCGGGTTGTAGAGTCGAGACAGACTCAGGTAATACCTCAGGCACACTAGACTCGAGTCCCAAGTTAGGGACTTCTAATAAGGATACTTGACCATCACTACCCCCAAAATTAGGGTTGTCAGTATTCTCATACAAACCTCTAATTATTGCTTGAATTTACGGATCCTCAGAGTCTTTAAAATACTCAAGAGCTTCTTCCAGTTCTCTACCCACAAACTTAGGGTCATCATTACTCACAGAAAGACCTAACACTAGTGACTGAATTTCTGGGTCTATAGAGTCCTTAAAATATTCGAGAGCTTCTTCTAGTTCTAAAGCTTGGTCATCTATCTTACCTAAGATAATTGTCTCATCAAATTCATCTAAAGAATCACCAAAAAAAGTGTCGTCCCAACTATCCTGAACTAGATCCTGAACCAAAGTACTAATCATATTCACTTCCTCTAAATCATCAGAAGGTTGTCTAGTAACATTAAAGACATTTAGTTCAGTGGTCATATTACCAAAGGATATGTTCATAAGTCCGGTCCTACAGTTGATAACAGCATTAGACGTGGCTAAAAATGGGCGACCCAAAATCACCGGTATTTGATTCTCTGGGTCAGGGACAGGTTGTGTATCTAGGACTACAAAATCCACAGGATAAATAAACTTGTCGACCTCAATAAGAACATCTTCTATCACACCACGAGGAATTTAACAGACCTATCAGCTAACTGCAGTGTTATCTTGGTGGGTTTCAATTCACCAAGTCCCAGTTGTAAGTACACATGATACGGAAGTAAGTTCACACTAGCTCTTAAGTCAAGTAAAGCTTTTTCTACCCTGTGTTTTCCTATCGTGCAAGCAATGGTAGGGGCACCTTGGTCTTTATACTTAGGAGTTGTGGTGTTCTGAATGATCGAACTTACATGACAGGCTAAAAAGGCTTTTTTAGGGACACTAAGCTTTCGCTTTCGCGTACACATATCCTTGAGGAACTTGGCATAAGCCGGAAGTTGCCTAATTTCTTATAGTAACGGAAGGTTTATGGTAACTTTCTTAAAAGCCTCCATAATGTCATTAAAGTTGGATTCATTCTTTGTTGGTACTAGTAGCTGTGGAAATGGGGCTCTAGGAATAAAATAGGGCTTCTCAGGAACCGAATTGACATCATCAGAGATTTTATCAGTCTCCTCAGCTATGGATGGTCCTGAGGGGTGAACTACAGTTTGCTCACTTTCGGGCATGTTTACCTTATTGTCTACAACTCTACCACTCCTAAGGGTTCTAATAGCATTCAATTGATTCGATGGTTTTGTACCTACTTCATGAACTCCTCTAGGGTTGGGTTGTGTTTGACTAGGAAACCTACCTTTTTCTCTCAAAGACTCATTTAGCAGACCTACCTGGGTTTTTAACTTGGAAATAGCCTGACTATTTTCTTGTCCTATCTTGTTACTAGCTTGTAGACTTAGTTCTACATATTGCTGAAATTTTGCAGTTTGCTGAGTTAACAACACGAGAGACTCCTCTAGGATTAGGATTTTCTTATCCGACTGATTCTGAAATTGAGCTTGTCCCGAAGGATTCTTAGCATAACTAAAACCTGGGGGAGCGTTAGAGTTACTAAACTGACCTTGATTCTGGCCCTTAGACCATGCAAGGTTCGGATGGTTTCTCCACCCAGGATTATAGGTTTCTAAATATGGGTCAAATTTCTGACGATTATCGAGTCTAGTGTTATTATATAGAGCATTGTCTTGCTCTTCATTATTATGGCCTTCCCAAAAAGGCTCCAATCTACCACTAGTGTGACCCATTTCTAGAACTTCTAACCTTTTAGTTATCGCTACAATCTTGGCATCTGATTCAGAGCCTCCTTCTATCCTATTAACGTTTCCTCTGTTTAGAAGAATTGTTTTCCGGGGTTCCCTACTATTTTCCCATTGTTGGGTCTTCTCGGCGGCTTCATTCAAAAATGCCATTGCCGCATCAACAGTTTGGTTCTCAAACCCACCTGTACACAAAGCTTCAACCGTGGATATTGTGGAATAATCTAAACCCTCATAAAGGATCTGAACTAGCCTAACCTTTTCTAAACCATGGTGAGGACATTGTGTTAACAAATCATTGAACCTTTTCAAATACCTATACAAATATTCTCCCTCTTGTTGTGAGAATGTGCAGATTTGCGTCCTAATCGACGATGTTTTATGCCTAGGGAAAAACTTATTGAAAAAGGAAGATTTAAGTTGTTCATATGTTTCAATTGACTCAGAAGTCAAACTATACATCCACGATTTGGCTTTATCTTTCAGGGAAAAAGGAAATAACCTAAGTTTCAAAGCATCATCATCTAAGCCTCTAATTCTTAGGGTACTGCAAATTTCTTCAAAATCCCTAACATGGAAATAAGGGTTTTCATTTTCTTTCCCTAAAAAGATTGGGAGCATCTGCATGGTCCCATGATTAAGTTCATAATTGGCTTCTGTGTCAGCTAACTTAATACACGAAGGACGAGTAGTCCTAGTCGGATTCAACAAAGCTTTCAAAGTAGCCATTTCTGGTACTATCGGAGTATTAGGGATTCTCTCTTCAGGAGAATGTTCAAAACAGGACTCTCCGAAAATTGGACTTTCTAGATTAAGGTAATCGAGACGCTTAGAACTGCTAGGTTTTTCTTTAACAAATCTACCTAGGGCGTCTCTTTTACGTTCAGGCATACAAGAGTTTCCCAAATTGGAAGGGTGAGCAATCACAAATCAAAGACGACTCAACCAAATCAAACCTATTGATTTCTAGCAAACAAAAAGCATGATAGCTCCACTTAGATTGTTTCTAGACCAGCTTCTACTCTTCCAAGAGGCAACTGGGTACAATTTTAGCAAACCTCGTAGGACGATCCGAATAAAGTAAGTCGAAGAGAAGTAGGAGAAGCTCAGAGGATCTTTGATACCCCCACCTCTTTGGCAACGCTTCCCTGGGTTACAAGGCGGCTCTAATCGACTTCCAGTAATCTTCCTGAACTTTGTGCTAGGCTAACAAAATACCCAATACGATCCTTTTGAACGACTTTCCTATAAGCTCGTTACCTTATCGGTCTTGTTCTAGTCAAAATTTTAAGCTTGGGTTCGCGTTCGGTATTGTTTTCCTAAGGCGGGCAAGAAGGGAACGGTGATGAAATCCGAACCCTTATCTTGTATGGCCAGGCCTTTCCCTTTACTAGGAAAATAAATGTCCGTATTCAGTCCTCAGCATATATGCATACGAAGGAAGACAGTAACTCGCTGACAGGGGATTCACGAGTGTTCAGAATCTTACCTCCCGTTCCAGACGGGGGATGAATCGGTTGTAGTCGACTCGGGCCACTGACTCCTATGTCAGTGTACGAACCCAAGGTGCAGAGACAATATCGTAATTGTCCTCATTCTCTGCAAACAGTTTTTATATTTAAGGATACCCTTCTGTAGGGTATATAAAAATAAAAATTGTGTCCAAAGTCCAAAAAGTCCAAAAAATAAATTAAAAAAATAACAAAATAATAAAGAAACCCTAATACAATTTTTTTCTTCTTTTTTCTAAAAAAAATAAACAAAACCCTAAAGAAAAAAAAAATAACTAAAAAAAAATAAAAAATAACTAAAATAAAGTTGTCTTCTTTTCCGTTCTTTTCGCTTTAATCTTTTGCTCCAAGTCTTTACGAAATCACCAAACTCCTTGGCTCAATTTTTTTTCTCTACGTTCCAAAACCTGTAGACAAAAGACAAATACCCAAAAACGTAAAATAGAACAAAAATAAATAAAAATAAATAAATCTAAAAACCCTAAAAACAGAGATTAACAGGAAAGAAAAAAATGTTATAAGAGGCGAGAATCAGAGATTCTTCTAAGCCTTCTTTACGCGTTTGGTATTTTTCGATTCTTTTTCAGATTTGGAGCGGTGCTAAAAGGAAACAAAAAAATGTTATAAGAGGAAAGCATCACCAAAGAAGGAAAGAAAAGAGGAGTCCAAAGGAGTGAAGAAAAACAAAAATAATAAAAACAAAATAAATAAATAAAACCTAAAAAAAAATCTAAAAACAAGTCCCCGGCAGCGGCGCCAAAAATTGATGTGTTTTAATTTTGTTGTAGAAATAGTGGTAATAAGATTCGAACTCTAAGACTTATGAAGGATTTTTTTTAGACTCAAATTAAACTCAACAATTAAATAAGTTGTATCAATTTTTTGTGATTTAATCTAATTAATATTCATGCAATTTTTTACGTTTAAAGTGAGTCTAATTTTTTGCAAAAGTAGATTTTTGGAATAGCACATGTATTTCGAAAGCATAGAATATCAAAAACATAGGTCTAAGCATAATCTATCAAGAGAAATCATAATTGTTTAAGAAAAATCATTCAATCAATTCTCAATCAAAGCAAATAATCATATAAGAAATTGCAAAAATAATTAAAATAGAATTATACCACTTTTCATGGATCAATGGCTTCCTCCGTCGCCTCGGCTAAGGGGTTTAGCTCCACATATTAATCACTTGCTCAAAGTACATATTTATAGCTCAAAAGTTGATTAAAAGAGTAAAAGATTAAACTGTAGTCGCTGAAGGTCTAAAACAGAAGACAGAATCGTCGGTAAAGGTCTTCTGTGACTACAGGAAACTGTTTATAAACGATACTCAGCTGCTGCAGTTGAACTGCGATACTTGTCTGCGACGGTTCTATGTGGGTCGTATGTTCTTCTTCGTCTTCTCCGGCAACAGCAGCAAAACGCGTTCTCCTCCAGTTGATTTTTTCCGCTTCTCTAAAGCTCTAAACTTCCCCCAAAGTGTTCCTCCCCCTCCTAGGACTCGAACCAACTCTTTTATACATGGCAGGGGACAAGAAAACTCGAGAATAACTTCCTTTTATCTCTGTTTTACTTCCAACCCAAGACACGGGATTATTTCCCTTTTTATCACCTCTGTACGCGTATGATTCTCTCCAAACTCCTCTCAGTTGATCATAAAACAATCCCATAGGATATATCTTCCTTTTCTACGCGTAACTTCCCCAAATAATCAAAACTTAACAAACCCGAGAACTCTTCCCTGTTTTAACGAGTCTCGATTATTCAGCCCAAGTTAGTCGAATAAAAACACCATACCAGGCCTGTTTAGCTAAATCACGTTTAACCCAATTGTTTTCTGCGATTAAATCTCCTTCAAACTCGCTCGAAAGCCAAATCCCAAATCTGCAGGCGTAGAACAAAGTTTTCCCGCCTTTTTCCGAATTTAAAAAAACCCGAAGAGGATGACCTCCCCTTATCCGTGGCTGGTCTCCTTTTAGCAACTGGGGCGGAAATAGTAATTTTTAAGGTGCGCATAGCAAGTGAGTGCCCCTTATCCAAACTGAGAATCCGAATAGCAGGTGTCCTTTGGGTGCATTTATCAACTTTTCGAGCCAATTTCGCCGCAAAAGCCTATTTCTCCAAAAACACCTACAGAGGGGTAAAATACCAAAATTAGTACAAAAATGGGTACCAACAATATACACAATAGAGATGAAAATAGACACATAAATGCGTCTATCAGCGTACCCTAGCAACCTGAGTTCACGTATTGGCATTGATACTTCTCTGAAAACACTTCTAAGACGACTTTGTTCACTAAATTACTATGTGTTTGTGAATCATGGTTTAAACTTGAGTGTTAGTGAACACGATTATACTTGAAAGTTCATAAGACATATTTGCCACGAACTATCATTGTACATAGTTCCAAAACCGTGGACCATAGTGTATAATCTTTTGTGTAATTTCAAAGAGAACTTTTCTCATAATTATATGAATTCCTAATAAGAATTTCATCTAAACTGAGAAAGTGTTTACTTGAATCTCAAGTTATCTTGGCTTGAATTCAAATCTTCATAGATCTTTGAAAATCTATAAATAGAGAGACTCATGCAACATGACTTCTTAATCCCTGACCCTTCTTGTCATAGTTGCTTGCTAGAGTCGTCATCTATTAATCTAGGTTTCCTCTGAGAAATATAATTAGGTTTATGACTTTAAGATTTCACAAAGCGATTCGTGAAGCCAGGTCCGATTATCTTTTACTTGATAGTTCGTGTATCTTGACCTTTTTCTTAATAATTTTTGAGGTTCTCGTAAATCTCCAATCAGGAAGGAGATAGATAGGTTTTTTCTTATTACTTGATAGTCTATGATAGTTCCCTTCATCTCAGAGTATTTGATTCCTCAAGATAGATATATGAAACTCTTCTCAGTTGGTTTGTTTATATTATTCTTGAGAGGTGGTTAGTAATCCAGGATTCTCAGCTAATTGAGTGTAATTGTTCCGAATTCGTGAGATTTGTTGGAATTTTTTTATTACAACGGATTTCCAAGCCTATACCGAAAGATCAAAAAGGAAATCAAATAGGCTTATCTATTAGAGACAGATTGGAATCTAAAATCTTCACTTAGGTTGAAGCAACTCTTAGGATGTAAAGGACGTCATCTAACATAATCAATTGTGTAGAGGTTCAAGAGACGTCAAGAGTACGACTGTAGCTGAATTGCTTGGATGGATAATTCGATTTTAGTCACATTCCAGTCCGGAGTCTGATAGTAGGTTAGTCTGTAGCGGCTTAATACAGTTTGGTAAACCTGGAAGAGGTCCCGAGGTTTTTCGGCAGGGTTTTTTCCTTGTTAACAAAAATTCTTATGTCTTGTTCCTTTTCCGCATTATACAGTTTTATCTTTGTAATAGGAATAACACAAGTAGTACGTATTCAATTTAGGTAGTTTAAATCCCTATTAATTGTGATTAATAACGAGACTTGTTATTGTTGAATTTGTATATTGAAAGATAGCTTACAAGTTTCATACTTGTCAGAATTCGGATCCCCTTGATTAGGATACAACTAGATTGATCTTGGATATTGATTAGTGAGATCGTCCGGGAACTCTTTTACACAATCAGGTTCACATACTTCTTAGTCTAGACATAATATTGATCGTGGAAGAGAAATAGAAAAACTTTATATATACATATTATTCAAGGATCTTTAATTATATCTACTTGCAATTGTATTAGTTTTTGTCCATACAGAAAGTTGCGGATACGATCAAGGATAAGACACCAGAGCAGATCCGCAAGTATTTCTACATTAAGAATAACTTCACCCCAGAGGAAGAAGAGAAAATTAAAAAGGATAATGCATGGGCTTTCCAATGAATTATGAATAATCAATGTCAGGACTAATAACGTAGTTGGGAGTAGTAGCTTTTTTCTTCTTTTTTTCGTGTTGATTTACTTGATTTGATTGTTAGGAATTTGAATGAATTTTTGATGTTGTTATTAGATAATTTAGACCAAGTTTTTTAAATGAACCCTGAATATATTTGATGACAGCCATTTCTTGTTCCAATTTGTATTCCGATTCCCATTCTCATTCCTATTAGACAGTGTCGGTGTACAAATCAAACTGGTGTCTCTTGAGAAGTATAAAAGGAACTGCAGTGTAGAGACTTCCGCACACCAAGACACGCCATGGAAAACAGAATGATAACCTTGAAGAGTAGTGATGGAGAAATTTTTGATGTTGATGAAGCTGTTGCTCTTCAATCTCAAACCATTAAACATATGATTGAAGATGGTTGTGCTGATAATGCTATACCTTTACCGAACGTGACAAGCCGGACGTTGGCTAAAGTTATTGAATATTGCAAGAAACACGTTGAAACCTCTGGAGGGAATGGTCGTCGCACTGAGGGTGAAGATCTTGAGAAGTGGGATGCTGTTTTTGTTAAAGTCGATCAGTGTACCCTGTTCGAATATATCTTAGCTGCAAATTATTTGGATATCAAGAGCTTGTTGGAACTGACTTGCCAGAAAGCTGCAGATGAGATCAAGGAGAAGACACCAGAGCAGATTTGCAATTATTTCAACATTAAGAATGACTTCACCCCAGAGGAAGAAGAGGAGGAGGTTGGGAAGGCTTTCTAATGAGCTATCAGTACTAGTAATCGTATTGGAGCACTCGTTTATGTCTTTATGGTAGTTTCTTTTTGCTTACATTATTAAGTTTTCGCGTTAGTTTATTAGTTTGATTTGATTGTTACAAATTTGAACGAATTAACAGTTATACCATTGAATATATGAGAATGGATATATGACCTCATGAAACTGACACACAATAATACACAATATCATTCAAAACTTAATATTATCTTTTGAACATTTTCTTGTGTACTACATTATTGAACTCGTAGAGATTTTGAAGCGGTACGATAAACAATGACTAACGAGGCACTATACGTGCAACAAGAGGTGTCTTCATCCTTAAAATAAAGGAAAGATCCTCGGCCAAGTCAGGGAATTGCCCTTCACTGACACATGACCAGCGAAAGCTGTTTACCAAATTGGCCAGAGTTAGAGCAACTTGGAGTTTAGCCAAATCCATTCCTGCACATATTCTTCTCCCTGCACCAAATGCAATCAATGACCTTTCCATGGCTGCATCTGCTTTACTTTTATCACCAGCATCACTCATACCACTTAAGAATCTCTCTGGCATGAACCTCTGTGGTTCGACCCAGACAGTTGGATCATAGTGCACAGCATAGATATTCACCATCACTGGTGTACCTTTATGCACCTTCATTCCCATCAAGGTGCTGTCGCAGACTGCTTGATGCGGTACTGCCAATGGTGCGATTGGTTTCATTCTCAAGACTTCTTTTACTACTTCATTCACATACTTTAACTTGCTCACTTCCTCAACTGTAACCATTTCTTCTCTTGAATGACCGCATCCAGCTGACTCCTGCACTTCAGCATAGACCTTTTCTTGAATTTTCTCGTTGTGTATCAAATACGCGAGTGCCCATGAAGTTGCATTCGAGGTGCTATCAGTTGAAAGCAAGAACTGCTCGAAAAGATTGAAGATGACTACTTCTTCACTGTAATCCTCCTGACTGAGGAGAAACTGCAAGAAACAATTTGTTGATGATTTGTATCTATGAATATACGGACGAATAGTTTCTTCGATTTTATGCTTCAATTCATATGCCTCTTTGAAGAGAAGCCTGAAACCAGGTATGTATCGTGTGAATTCAAATACATCTACTAAACGAGCATGTCCACTTAGTCTAATTGTCTCCTCCATCACAGTGTCTATGTTTTCTACAAATTCATCTTTATCTTCAAATTCGACTCCAAAACAAAACCGTCCGATGAGCTGAATTGTGGTTCTTCGAAGTGGAACCATTGGTTTTACAATTCCACCATTTAAAGAGGCTTCTTCTTTGAGGTTAAGAATCAAATTGGCAATATCTTTCTGTTGCAAATGAACTTGTGCAGAAAACGTATGTGGATTAAGAGTTGTAGTTTGGAGACCTTTTCTTAGATTTTGCCAGAAAGGACCAAGATTGCATGTTGCAAGAGTATGCCAATCTGCACTGCTGAACGTTGACATATACGGAAGCGTTCTCGAAGAGAAATCCGAAGCTTTAGTCACCAGAACCTCCCACGCTGCTTCGTGGTGGCTCACAACGATCGATGGTTGTTGACCGCCGAACCAGACTGTCATGATTTTTCCATGTTCTTGAGCCAATTTTGCTAAAGTCACATGAACTAATTCACCCCCTTTGTTTAGTTGGTGCAGGTTTCCGATAATCGGTAACTTCCGTGGCCCTGGTGGCAATTCCATGGTCTTCGTAAACCATCTCTTGCGGAGTATCATCAATGCTCCGACCAATATTGAAAGTATAATCCATTGAATTCCATCCATACTCTTTTGGGTTTTCTCTGTTTGTATCCTTCATATTTGCAATTTCACTTTCATATAAAGCTTCAAAGTCTTTGAAAAGAAAAACATTAGGGTCCATCTCATTTATTTAATGGCTGCATTTTTCAGCGGTGTCTTTTGGCCGTTGCTGAACATTATTGACTAAAAAAAAAGAAACCCCACAGAGCATGATTCATTATGTCAGATATCCACAAAACAAGATTTTTTGGTTATATATAAAGAATTCTTTTTCTTTTATCGGTAAAAATTTGAGCAAACCTTGAGGAAATTTGTTATTCCTTGGAAAGGTATATCCACAGTCCAACTCTACAACAAGGTAACAACCATGTGTGAGTTAGACTCAGCCTGACCCAGTGAGTTTACAAAACTTGGTCGAGTTAATTTATCCCAGTACTACCCTCCCTAGTCAACCAGGTTAACTAGTCTGGTTAGGTTAGATTCAAATGGGTGGGGAATTGAGTTTTGATGGACGAGTGATGGTTTTAACCCAATTGATACTCTCAGAAGTTCCTTAAATCTTTGATTATTGTGTGTGAAGAGGGAGAAGCAAAAGGTTATAAGTTTTGTTTCCGCTGGTGTTATTGGTAGAAGCATTCTTTCTAATGTTGTCTGCAAGTGATTTGAACTAGTAATGGAGTTGATGCTGCTGTCGTTTGTTTTTATGAAAGTGTTGTTCCTGTGTTGTTTTCTTGAGAAGTTAATCCGACCAGGGTGGTGTGATTAATGCTTTCTAGTATGAAGAAAATGTGACAAAAAAAATTGCCCATAAGGTGTTTGTTCTTATTACTCAGAAGAGTTGACAAAAAAATCCGACCAGGCTGTACAAGATGGAATGAATGCTCTTTCCTCTGCTCCTTTGTCCAGTAAAAGTGTAAAAGTTGCAGCAAAAGTTGGCCTAGCTGCAGCTGCAATGAAAGCAAAACTGCTTGCAGATCATGAGGAGCTCGAAATTACAGAGAATGGCAGCCAGTATAATTAATCATCAGGTAAAGTAGTTTAGTTTTCTTATATTTGATTCTCAGCCTCTTTCGTGGAAATGCTTAATGGGAGTCTTTGCTTGAATCGGCATTACCTCTCAATCTAGGGAGTACTAGAACATTGTGCTAGCTGGAAGTTAACTCTTCTTGTGGTTAAATGAGGGGCAATGTCAAGTACGTTAAGAAACTGGATTTATTCTTACTGTTGGTTCTTGTATATTTAGTTCAATTATCATTTTTAAATTGAAGAAGGTGGTGCAGTCCCCAAGCTAATCCAGTTCAGTTTTATAATGTGGGTTCACAGTGTGTACGAGTTTTTATTTGCAGAGAAATGTTGGCAGGGGTAAAGAAAACTTGTTGTGGACAGACTTTTGTCCATGTTCATCCAAGAGAGGTCAGGTGAAGTAGCTAAAGTAGGGGTATAAGAAGTTGTGTACGCCATTTTACTGGTTCTTCGAATCATAGAAGTGGAGCGTTTTGGTATCAGTGGTTTCTCGTATGTGGATAAATATTAATTTTATTCCTTTTCTTGTTCTTGATAGATGGATTTGTCGCAGGCCAAGCAGTGGTCAGATGCGATACTTGGTCAGATGCGATAGTGAAGATCCAATTGTGCTCAAGTTTGGCTTGCAAAAGTTTTGTGAGTCTTTGGTGAAAGATGGGGTGTTGAAGCTTGTTTAGAAACTGTTCGGAACCTAAGAAATAGGATTGGATTGTGTGGCGTATACAGTTTGATCAGCAGTATTAGTATGTCTCTCGGGTAGAGAGTTAGAAGCCCAGGATACAAAATGTCATCGTTGCACATGTTTATACTCTAATGTTTACTATGATTTTTTTCATGTGCATTTTGAATATTAGTTCAAACTATGAAGAATATATTTGTCAACAAAGTAGTGCATAACGCGACGTAATCATCTGATATTATTCAAAATATTTTCGACAGTAATACTGCAACTCTTATACCCAGTATGAGGATTCCAAATAGTTGCAAGGACAGGCTAGTTTGTACTCTTACAAAGAATGGGATTTTCACAGTAAAGTCTGCATATTATGCTCTGTATAATCAAATCATCATGGGGAAGATCAATCTCAAGCCTTCCGTTCTTCTTTTTGGAAGCAGGTCTGGTCAATAAAAGCTATCCCAAGGATAAAACTTTTTATCTGGAAGTGTATGAGGGATATTCTTCCATCCAGTGAAAGATTAAATAGAAATTACAGACAAGACGATACA
Source organism: Papaver atlanticum (assembly GCA_023531105.1). Classification (NCBI taxonomy): domain Eukaryota; kingdom Viridiplantae; phylum Streptophyta; class Magnoliopsida; order Ranunculales; family Papaveraceae; genus Papaver; species Papaver atlanticum. The sequence goes on along the minus strand of JAJJMB010008487.1, from coordinate 2,137,871 downwards.
AAGTGTCAGAGATGCAACAATGTGGAGGAAACTAGTCTGCATCTGCTTCTGTACTGTCCATTCGCAAAGGCTATTTGGTTTCATCATTGGATATAGATGCAGAGACGGGAAGTTTTCTAATATGAAAGATTGGATTCTCAGCTGGTTTGCAAATGATGAGGAGTTAATCAGTAAGATGGCAACTATTGCCTGGCACATCTGGAAGTGCAGATGTGAATTGGTTTTCGATAATAAAAACTGCACTATACAATCTCTAACGGATCGGATTCAGAACTCTCTCAATAGTTCTGCAAGTGTTACTAGGAACACTTGCAAACTAGTATCTAATACTCCCTTGCACAATTGGCTACCTCCTTTAGTTGGTTATGTTAAAATTAATTGTGCTGCTTCTTATTGTTCTATTGTTAAAAATGGTGGATATGGACTGATAATCCGTAATGATGCAGGTACCCATTTAGCTTCAAGCTGTAGATTCTTCAGTAAAGTCCCAGGCTCAGAATTCATGGAGTGTGTAGCTGCATTGGAGGCTGTGGAGTGGGAGTATTCTCTTGGTTTTAAGAAGATTGTGCTGGAGATCGATTATCAACCTCTAGTTACAACTATTAATGGCAAGGAACTGTCTATTCCATGGGAGTACAGAGGCATTGTTGAAGATATTAAGTCTTTGTTTTTTTAAATTTGAAGTTGGAAATGTACGTACACAAATAGATTAGCGAATAAGTGTGCGGATGAATTAGCTAAGTATGCCCGTAAAGAGGGTGTGTCAGGTATTTGGTTAAACCAATATCCTACTTTTTTTGGAGTCTATCATTATGTCACACATGGTTCAAAATTAATATAAATCATTTCTTTTACATCAAAAAAAAAAACGCAACTTCAGGAATAGATACCCTTATGTACGTGGAGATTATTGAGTTAGGCACGGATACTGCAAGAATAATCCCAGCTTCCAATCGCCTACTAAGCTGGAGTACAAAACACCCGAATAACAAATAATCTTCCTTTAGAAGTTCAAATAATTTACCCATTTTTTTTTTTTACTATAGACTGGCTTAGTTACCTAGTTTAATTTATACGACTCGCAAAATCATTTACCCATCATAATTTATAGTAGCATGAAAAATAAGGTACCCATTGAAATTTATACGACGGTTTTAACATGGTACCCAAATTATTTTATAGGAACGTCTGAAAGACAATATGCACTGCTTTGCTTCTTTTGCTTATAAAAGTGAACTTCTCAACAAACACTTGGTGAAGCTAGGCTGCTTTCTCGATACTTCTTTCTCAACTGTCAACCGATATGCTCGTTCTCAACCACGATGAGTAAATCCCCATAATCTCGACTACTTTCGACCTTTAAGTAGGATCTGTTAACACAAAGGAAACATAAATCAAATGGCAACAAAACTTTAGGTAAAATAAAAAGAATGAATTCACAAAAAAAATAAGTATTGCGCACTAGCTCAAGTGGTATATCAGAATGCCTAATGTAAATGCAAACTCAATGATTAATCTGTTTGCGCACCTAAAGAAATAAGAAAATGAACCATCTGAAAACTAGTTAAATACACAAACCTTAAGACTGTTGTCCCGAATTTCGTTATAAGCATAAATCATCTTTTTACCATTAAGCAACAATCATCTTTTTTTACCATCGCTCCAACAGAATCCAACACACGCTGCATGAAACCCAAAACAAACAAAATGTAACAAGAATAATTTTTTGTAAGGCTTAGACGTATGCAGTGATTTTCTGTATTGAAAAAGCTTCCAGCTCTATGGATGATACCGCCATATATAATTTTCTGCATTGAAAAAGATTCCAGCTCTATGGATGATACCGCCATATATAATTTTCTACATTGAAAAAGCTTCCGGCTCAACATATGATACCACTAGCAACCAAGTTCCATAAATTTCAAATATTAAGCACATCTCTTATTTGCGAAACGAAAATCCAAATAAGTTGACTTGCCCACCAACACACCCAATTTATCTTACATGATCATTTTGTTCGTTACCCGGTTAATCTTATACGACAGTTCGCCAGTTTACCCAATTTATTTTATTGGACTGTACTTGGAACAACTAAAACACCCTATATCAGTTGATGTACAACCAGGACATTAGTAATCAACTGTTCTAGCTTCACCAGAATCACGGCTAGCTCAATCTCCCTTGCTCATTTCCTGCAACCAATTCATGCATAATCCAGATAAACCACTTAACTCTTCATCACCCTAACACAGCTTCACTTATTCATCTCAGACTCAAATCATCAACCCTATTGGCTTTCTAAATCAATTCCCAGCCACTACCAATTAACAGATTAGCCAACTAGCGGTAATTCGCAATGTTGCAGCAAGATACGATTCCCTTTGAAAACTATTTTATGTTTTGTCCCTTGAATAAACATATGAAACAATCAAAATAAAGTAATGTACTGTGGTTATTACCATTGAAGATCATTCGGCAAATAAAGAGCATGTTAATTGCTAAAGCAATAGCCGACACACCAAAAAAGAACCCAGAAGGAGAATATCGCTCAGAAGCACTCGAGCTTGCTGCAACATACACGGCACAGAGTTCATATGCGCAAAGGTATACAACCACAAGAAGAAGAACCGCAACAACCCCTGTTCATATAAATGAAAAATTAAATAGACATACATACCTATATGTTCTGGATTTGAGGAATTCATATCCATCTCTGCAAAGTTACATGAAGAAGAGGGAGAAACTGAAACTGAAACTGATAGAGGGAGGGAAGACAACCTTTCTACCCATTTCCTATCGAGCTCTTTCCTATCCGGGTATACTAGCCAAACCCATTTGAATCTAACCTAACCAGAGCAGTTAACCTAACTGACTAGGAAGGGCAGATTTGGAATGAATCGGTTTTAATAACTCAACGGGTTGTACTGAGTTTGACTCGCACATGGTTGTTACCTTGTTACAGAGTCTAACTATAACCGCACCTTTTCTTGAAATAACTAATATTGTTGAGGTTTGCTCTAAAAATTTCATAGGTAGATGTGAATGAGAATCTCAAGACTCTTTGTCAAAACCCAAAAAAGAAAAGAAAAAAGAAACTCACGACTTTTCATATTGTAGTGCTGTGAGAAGTCTTAACATGAACAGAGAAACACATCTTTTCAAAAAAAATATTACCAAGAAGAGTAAAGAACTAGGACTAGTATAACTGAACTTATCTCATTTACCCTCTTTTGTTTGATTCACTGCTAAGTAACAGCAAGGGATCTTGCAAGGACCCATACTTAAAGATGATCTGCCCTGGCCACCAGGAAGATATCATATTATATCCTCCAGATCATAATTAATCAGGTGAAACTTCTAACAGTTGACACTCCTTAGCTTGAACGTACTTATCTGCGGTATCTATGACGTATGAAGTTGAAGTAGACATGTAAAATTCCTCTCTCAAAGGTACACTTGAAACCTTTTTTGTGTGAATACTCCCACTCTTTATTAACAATCTTGAATGCAATGTCCTCGTACGGGGGGTCCTGCATGGAACCTTATAAGACATGTCTCACCATTGCTACCTTCCACCTCTTCTATGGTGTAAGTAGGTGCTTTTGTTTTGTCTACAAGGTCTGGGTAAAATATGTTAAACTTGTAACCTTGCACAGTCTTGGGAGGCGGGTTGTCATGATCATAGTGGGTTTGGTTGTACTTGTTCCACTCATATCCAGTATGTACACGGTTGAAATATTTAGGTTTTCTGGGACGATATTTGTCATGGGAACCTAGGTTTACTTCAGCCCCCGACCCAAATACTGCATCTCTATCCACAAAATCTCCCATTACTTTATTGGCCTTCAGTTCCCAGTTATCGCCCACTGGAGCTGGTTTTGATATCATTGCTTCTTGAAGTCGTCTTTTATGTTCTTCTTTGACAGCCTGACGTTTAAGTTCCAGTTCATTTCTATCCTCGTCGGGGTCAATTGCTTCTTCGTTTTCATCATCATGCACAAGTTCTGGAGAAAATGATCCAGCCTCTTCTTCTTCCACATCATGCATGATATCTTCCTCAGCTTGCTTCTTTAGATCATCATGCACATCTTCCAAAATATTTTCACTCTTAATGGGGTTTTGCAAACGCTGCAACAAATTGTTGTGAATTTCTTTTAGACAAGCTTTGGCCTTGAATATATGAAGTCGTTTCACAACAGCCTCCCAGTACTCAACTACCTTGGCAGTGCCAGAACTCATCTGTGACTCAATCTGCGTCTGTAACACTTGTAATTCCTTGTAAGTTTTACCGTGCAAGAGTTTTTTCACATCTTCTTCGATGCTTGAGTGTATACCCCTTTCTTCAGCAAGAAACTCAGGAGGTGGTTGGTTTCCACGTACCCTAGCTCGAGCAAGAGCATCCCTTTTTCGAGCTTCTGCTAGTTCCCAATCACAAACCACCAGTAATGCATCCCAATACTCTATATGTGTAGGTGTTGCTCTGTCCAAATCTAGATGCATTTTTATGTCCACGCGAAGCTCTTCGATATCTTTCACCGTCAAACCCAGGAACACCATGTATGGTTCATCAATCTCGAACTCAAAATCATCTGAATCATCAAGATGCTTGGAGAGTATATCGATAGGCTTAATCCGCCCTTCACGCCATCGAATTCCTGATCCGATCTTGCTTTGATCAAAATGAAACTCTTCTTCCTTTTTCTCCCAGTCCTGGGATTCAGCCCTCTCACGATCTCTAGCCAACATTGCCATCTCTTCTTCATGTTGTGCCTTTCCAAAAGCCTTTTCCTCCCTTCTCTTTTTTACTTTCTCAATCTCCGCCATCCTTTCTCTGATTCTCCTCTTTTCAGATTTAACTGAAATTTCATCAATACATTCACCTTGATATACCGATTTTTCTATCTTCTTTTTCCACACAAACTTCTCATTTAGATTAGAATCACCAAATGGATTCGAATCGTTAGTATAACCAGAAACAGTTTCTGTCTTCAATTTCTTCGCAACTTTAATTTCCTTTTTCTGAGCTTTTTTGGCTAAATACTCATTGATTTCTTCTTTTGTGATTCGCTTAGAAGAACTTTTCTTTCGTATTCTTTGATCATCATCACTACTTGAATAGTTTCTGCGTTTTCTACTACTACTATCACCGTCTCTCCCCATTGATGATTACTGAGAATGAGACCTAATGGAAAAGGAAGAAGAACAGAAAGATAAGTTCTTAGGTTTGCTGTAAGATGAGAAGGAGAAGAGAAACTTAATTTGAACAGAACTATTTTATTGATTAAACTCTTCACGATTATACAAGAAAGACTTTGATATATATATACATATAGGAGGATCTTGGTCAGCAAACTAAAACAGTTTCCTAATCTAAAATAGTTTCCTACTACAGGAGTATTACCAAAGAGAACAATTCACAGTTGAGAAACTAACGTGTACGGTTGTCTTTTAGGTTTTTGAATGAACATTTTAATCGGAATGAGAATGTGGAGCTATTCATTATAGGATCAAGCAATGGGGTTGGTTCTTATCTCTACTGGCCATTTTGATCGGAGGAGTTATTATGTTTGTAATCCACTCACTCAGAAGTCGGTTTTACTTCCTCCAACACCCCCTAAGATAAGTAACAGATATTTCTGTTACTGGTTTCTTTTGTAAAGGTGAGTGGTTTTCAGAAACCACAAGTTACGAGGTTCTCAGAATACCCTTGAGGGACCAGCAAAAGAATTTGATGTTGAATTATTTTCTTCTGATCTGTGTGTGGAGTGTGTACGATGTAACATGTCCTGAAGATGCTCGTTTAGACCATATCGGATATTTTGAATGAATCATAAAATTTTGAATGAACCATCCCTGCTCTGACGTTTGATCATCCCTATAATCCTCCCGACTGAGGACCTTTCCTTCATCTCAAGGATGAAGAGACTCTTGATATGACAACATCAAAAATTTACCAGGAAAAAGTAAAGATCAGGGCCTGGAAACTGAATTTCTGTGACTTCTATCTATTCTTTTTGTTTGATGCACTGTCAAAATAACATATTATGCAGTAACAGTATCAAGTATCAAGTCTTTACCAGAGGCAACAACCTTGCAGTTTGGTGGGACAAGGAAACCCAAGTGGCCAATCATGGTAGTAATTTTCCCATCAACTGCAGCAAATAATGCGCACTGAGATGGTTTGATTCCATTCCTGTACCTAACTGCAGTTGGCATTCTCCTCTATTACTATTATTTGTGCCTCCTGGGAACTGTCACCAATAATAAGTTATCTCTTCTTTGAATCCCCGGTCATAGAAGCTTGCAAATAGTTTTCATAATAATGTCATTCATGTACAAGACACAGCAACCATTATAAGCCCTATAAACCTGTTCATAAGCAACAGCCTGGAATCTTGCAACTTGGATGCGAGACTCCAAATTATTAACATCTACTTGTACTTTATGAAGATCTAAAATGCTTACAAATACCAACTCCAAATTATGTTTCACTCACCAAAAAGACACATAAATATATTTGTTTCCCCCAAACAACACCCGACACTACGAGAAACCCAAGACCTTCTTTTGCTAAGAAAAGAAGCAAACCAAAATCAAATAAAATCTGAACACCACATGAGAAGGTATAAATTAAAAAGAAAATCCACCAATGCAAGGACCGACCAAGACGGACCAACTTACGGACCAACTGACACTAAGTCAAGTCCTCCCATAATAACTCAAATTACCCACTTGATTCTAGTTTATATATGCTTTTCGGGTTTTGACACTTGATGGGAACATTTATATAAGATGTGGACCAAAAAATAAGAATCAGAATCCTAGCTCCACCTATTCATCCTTCTTCTCCTTCTCAGCAGATGATGCTTCTGCTTCAGGCTCATCCTTCTTCTTTTCAGGTGTAGGTACATCTTTCTTCTCACCAACAGACAACTTCTCAGTAAGATCATCTGCTAATGATGCAGCACCTTCTTTGCTCTCTTCAGATTTCTTCACCTGAGACTCGGCAACCTCTTCAACCATCTCCTTGAAAGCTTTAGCATCTGTGTGGCAGGAAGCAGACAGGGCAGGAAGTCAGAAAAGGAAAGTGTGACAAAAACACTCTCTAATACAACGTTATTACTTTCTATCAGTAATTCACTTCTTCCGGACTAGCAATGTTCACTAACAGTGTATGTTGACAACAGATACTAAAGTCTGCTCAAATATTCATATTCATGATCAAACTCAATTAACTCAAGTCAAAAGTCATTAACAATTTTGATCTTTACAGATACAGATGTCACATTGTTTCAGAGATAACGTTGAAAAAGGGAGAATGAACTTAATTTCAAGAGAACTCATGAGTTCAAAATTGACAAGATCTCTGGCTAGTAGAGAATCATTATGGTAGGGAAAAAACCAGCTATTATAGAATCATTATGAAGAAAAAAAGCTAGTAACTCTATTCATGAGGTCATGATGTATGTACAACCAAGTAATATATATATATATATATTTCACATGATACTCAAATTGAGAGACTGTATTCTTCTAAAAGCTCATCACTCTGCCACATTCACATAATATATATTTAACTTCTTGGCCCTACTACCAGACAATAAGACAGCTCACTAGTACAATTCCTTACAATGAACAAGCTGGCCATATATCTTTACGAGTGTTTCAATGTGAATACAACTAAGCAAATCATCCAAAAGTGACAAATTTGATGAGTGTAGAAATTGATTACAATGAGTCGTTTAGGAAGTCTAGATTTTAACTTATGACATGCGACAAACCATATTGGGACTCAACATAATTCACAGACTATTATCAAGTCTTACATTCCTTTTAAAAGATATATCTTCGATAACATTGAAATTACAACAAATCAAACATCATGACATCACATCATATTGGTAAGCCAAACACATGTTACTCTAAACTATACATCAACTGTAAATCGTGAAGCAAACAACGCTCTGCACAAACATATCTGAAACCTACTGGCTATTTGCTTCACTTGCGAGAAACAGACTTAACATGTAAGACTGTGTTCTCAACAACAGCATACATTAAAGTTACCATTACTAATAATATGAGCAACCAAACAACAAGCAAATACTAATAGTAATCAACAGGTAATATTATACTCATGATTGAGATACACTACAAACAACAATATCAACAGACTTAAAACAACGAAAATCTCAAGCAAAATACTTACTCTCAATGGATGCAAATCGAATACAGAACAACTCTTCTTTCAATTCACCATCAGAGAAATCAGCTGCGTGCCATACACATGATTTCTCATTCCCAGCATGTTCTTGCATCGAAATTGTTGGTAAGACTACAAATCAAAACCACAAAAAACCCTAAATCAAAACTCCAAAAAAAAAAAAAAAAAACCTAAATCAAAATCAAAATCTCAAATAAAAACCAAAATCAATTCAAAAAAAAAAACCTAGATGATTAGCACAGATCTTCAATGTCTTAGATTGTCTCATCACCAAACGAACTTTTGAAGTCTGTTTATGTTTAAGAAGCTTCACAGTTCCAACTCCTCTTTCCTTCCATTGATTTCCATCTTTATCAAATCGGTACAGTTTCGCCTTTCTACAACAACCACACAGAAGAATCAACAATCAAAAAAACGAATCAGTTTACAACTAAATCAAATCGAAAAAGCAAAAAAAAAAAAAAAAAAAAAAAGTAAGAGAATGAGATTTGGATTTGAGATTCAGAAAACATACAGATCGAGAAGAACATCTTCTTCTTCTTCACCAGTAGTAACAGCAACTTCTTCAAGTTTAATGATAGGAGCGATCTGAGCACCAGTATCTTCTTCTTCACCACCAGCGGTTGTTCCTTCAACCGTCTCTTCCTCTTCTTCTACCTTACTGTGTTCTACATCCTTGCTTGCCATCGCTACTACTAGAGAGATGATACAGAGACTGTGGCTGTGATGGCGGTGGTTGTGGCGGTGGAGTGATGTTTACGGCGGAACAGAAAAAAAAACTAGAGAGACAGAGAAAGGGGGAAGTGTGTTGTGAAATATAAACTAGGGTTTTCGCTTTTCAACTTAAAAAATATATGTTAGCTTAGGATTCAAGCTGGCTTTAACACGGCTTGGAATTGAAGCTGACTGCCTATAGCCGGGCGGGGCTGCTATGAGGAAAAATCAGACGTGACGTGACGTGACTTTTTCAAACAACGTTGATTTTGGTCATAGGTGAATGTTTGTTCTTGCAATTTGCAAGTTGGCCAAGTACAATAAAACTTCATTCTTTCGAGCCGGCCGAACACGAAATTCGGCCTTGAGACTTGGTGGAAAAAAAAAGTTATAGATATTTGGGAAAATAAATTCATAATAACTTTGACGAATAGAAAAAATGATTTTTTATGAAGCAAATAATTTTTACTTCTGAATTTTTGTACTGGTTTCCGATTCTGGTCTCCAACACCCTCTTAACCACGTTAGGAAATTGTCATATGCCTATTTGTGAGTCAGCAATATGACTTTTGGCTAACTTCTTAGTGAGCTGAATAGTCACTTTCCTGGCTAACTGATTGGTCAATTTAGATGCTTACGTGTCCTTGTACCCTTGGTTAACTTGTCCTTCTTTCTTAGCCACATGATTAGTAGTTGGTGAGATCTAACGGTTACAAAAGTAACCTGGGAGTGTGAGGAATAATTGATGTATTTATCTCCAATGATTTTGTTGAACTTGGTAAGAAGAAAGAGATTAATGAAATTTAGGCTCATTCCTTTGGGAAGAGTAGGTTATTCTTTGTGTGAATTCAATCCAACTCTTTGATTCATAACATTTGGTATCAGATTAGTTCGATCCTGTGTTTTGATTCTTTACAGGAGGTGAGAAAGCACCTACAGTAAAGGACGTTGCTCTTCAGCAAAAGCCTGATGGAGAACGTTTATCAGCTCTAGAGGAAGATGTTTCCGACATCAAACTCAAGATGACTTCGATTGAAGAAACCTTGAGTTTTCAATTTTCTATCATCTGCAAACATCTCAGAGTTCCATTTCCGCCAGATCCAACCAGTGAAGCTCCTTCAGGAAGTGATTCTAGTCATCGTTCTAGTTTACTTCTTATTTCAGGTAATTTCCCTCGTCAACCTAAGATCGATTTTCCTCATTTTGATAGATCTAATCCAATATCTTGGATTTGTAAGTGTGAAAGATATTTCTAATTAAGTTCAATTGACAACACTAAGAAAGTAGATATAGCTTCGATTCACTTAGATGATAAGGCTGATATGCGGTTCTTAGACTATCAGGAGGGTAAATTATTTATTGATTGGACTACTTTTGCTTATGATGTTTGTTGTCGATTCGAAGATGTAGCCTATGATAACCATGTTGGCAGTTTTAATAAGTTGTCTCATATTACTACTGTGGAAGAGTATTATGAAAGATATGAATCTTTGAAAGCTATAATGAAGGCTAACAATCAAAATATGTCTGATGATTACTTCACCATGAGTTTTATTAGCGGATTGAAGGAAGAAATCTGTAACCCTGTTCAAATGTTTAAACCAACCACAGATTCTGAAGCCTTTTACTTAGCTAGATTACAGCAAGCTTCAGTGGATTCTCAATCCAAGCGTTATAAAACTTTTCCCAGACAATTTCAACCCTCTACTAGCTCATTATCTCCATCCTCAAGCTATAATCCTTCATTACCACCACTTACCAATATCCCTAAACCATATTTCTCTTCTGATAAGCCCATCATTACTCACCCTCTTACACCAACTAAGCCTGAGCCAACATTGCCACCTATTAAAAAACTCACTCCTGCTCAGATGTAAGCCAGAAGAGATAAAGGTTTATGCTATGATTGTGATGTTTTCTACAATCCAGGCCATCGCTGTAAATCGCAACAATTATTCATGTTAGTGGTTTCTGATGAAGATACTGCTTCTCCACCTATTGAGGACTCTGAGGAAGAGACAGCTTTTCCAACAACTTCTGGAGATACAACCATGGAGATCTCTCTTCATGCATTGACTGGTCTTGTTACCCAAAGCACAATTCGAGTACAAGGTAAACTCATGAACCAGGATATATTTGTCTTGATTGATACTGGTAGTACTTATAGCTTTGTGGATTCTTCATTGGCTGAGAAATTACAATTACACATAGCTCCAACTGGTCAAATGCTAGTTACTGTTGCAAATGGTAACACCACTATCAGCCATGGGGTTTGTCAGGATTTGAATCGGTCTATGCGGGCTATAAATTTTCTAGTGATTTGAGAGTGCTTCCTTTAGGGGGTTGTGACATGGTATTGGGTGTTGACAGGCTCAAGAGGTTAAGTGATGTTGTTTTTAATCTAGCTGACCTTAAAGTCTCATTTCAGCATCAGGGTGCACAAATTACCTTGCAAGGCCACACTGATAAGCCTTCTTGCAACTTACTCAGTGGTGAATCTTTTATCAAATTTATTAAAAACAACACACCTACCATTATTGGTCAATTTTTCTCTCTTTCAGCCACCCTCATTTCTCCTACACCTCCAGAGATTACATCTCTTTTACACAGCTATGATGATGTCTTTAACTCACCATCCACACTTCCTCCTTCCAGAGATATTGACCACAAAATTCCTTTAAAGCCTAACTCAATACCTACTTCTCAAAGGCCTTACAGATGTCCTTACATTCAGAAGGCAGTGGTAGAACAATTGGTTCAAGAGATGTTAGATGCTGGACTTATTCAAGATAGTACCAGTCCGTTTGCTGCACCCATCTTATTTGTCAAGAAAAAGGATGGCTCATGGAGATTCTGCGTGGACTACAGAAAACTGAATGATATGACAGTTAAAGACAAGTTTCCCATTCCTCTCATTGAAGAATTACATGATGAATTAAATGGAGCTGCCATTTACAAAACTTAAAGCAGGTTACCATTAAATTAGAATGAACATTGAGGACATCTACAAAACTGATTTCAGGACTCATCATGGGCATTATGAGTTCAAAGTGATGTCATTTGGCCTTACCAATGCACCTGTTACATTTCAATCCCTCATGAATAAAGTGTTTCAACCATTCCTCAGGAAATTTGTGTTAGTGTTTTTTGATGACATCCTTATCTACAGAAAGTCCTTGGAAGAACACTTGTTACATCTCTCCCAAGTGTTGGACTTATTAAAACAACACTGTCTTTTTGCTAATTTCAATAAATGCTGTTTTTCTCAACCTCAATTGAACTACTTGGGTCATCTTATATCTTCTAATAGAGTTGCTGCTGATCCTGAGAAGCTAGCAGCCATGCAAACTTGGCCCCAACCCAAAAAATTGAAGCAATTGAGGGGGTTTTTGGGCTTCACTGGGTATTACAGAAGGTTCATACAGGGGTATGGAAATATTAGCAAGCCACTGACTAACATGCTTAAGAAGATCTCCTTTGTTTGGTCTCCCACTGCACTACAAGCCTTCCAATACCTCAAAAAGGCTATGACCACTACTCCAGTGCTATCATTGCCTGACTTCTATTCTCCATTTGTATTGTAAAATGATGCATGCACTAGGGGGTTGGTGTTGTATTGATGCAATGGCAGACCTATTTCCTTTTTCAGTAAGCCTCTTGGTCCCAAGGCTCTAGCCTTATCTACTTATGAAAAAGAGTTACTGGCCATTTTTATGGCTGTGCAAAAATTGAGACATTATCTCTCTCACAATCAGTTCATTATTAACACTGATCACCAGAGTTAAAGTTCTTCATGGAGCAGAGAATGACTTCTATCCTACAACAAAAATGGTTTATGAAACTCTTGGGGTTGGATTATGTGATCAAATATAAGAAAGGTAAGGATAACACTGTAGCAGATGCTTTATCAAGACTTCCTCAATCTTCTGAATGCTCTTACATTTCCTTATCTCAACTTCAGTGGTCTCAAGACATCCTCAGCAGCTACACAGATGACACAGTTGTTCAGCAGTTGTTAGCTCAGCTACTCATCAGTCCTGCACATCCATCCTTTTCCATGCAAGGAGGCATTCTAAGGTACAAAAAGAGATTATATGTTGGTGCTGGTAATAACATGAGAACCTCTATAATGCAGTCAGTACATGCCTCAGCTATTGATGGCCATTCAGGGATGCTGGGTATCTATAATAGAGCAAAATCCTATTTCTTATAGCCCAAGATGAAACAAGACATTCTCCAGTTCGTAGCCAATTGTGAGGTTTCCCAATGTAACAAATCTGAACACACTAATCCTGCTGGTCTCTTACAGCTATTACCTGTCCCAGATCCTGCTTGGCAACATATATCTATGGATTTCATTGAGGGTTTGCCAATCTCAAACAGAAAGTCTGTTATACTGGTGGTGGTTGATAGACTCACCAGATATAGCCACTTTATTGCTATCAGCCATCCATTCACAGCTGCTTCTGTAGCTAAAGAATTTATGCATCATGTCTTTAAGCTACATGGACTGCCATTTTCTATAGTGTCAGATAGGGACAAGATCTTCATTAGTCACTTCTGGCAGGAGCTGTTCAAGTCTCTAGGAACTTATTTACATCTTAGTACAGCTTACCATCCTCAGTCATATGGGCAAACTGAAAGAACCTATGCTTTCCTTGAACAATACTTAAGGTGCATGACAAGAACTAATCCCAAACTTTGGGCCAATTGGCTGTCACTAGCTGAATGGTGGTTCAATACAAATTTTCACACCAGTCTTAATATGACTCCTTTTCAAGATTTGTATGGTTATATTCCTCCACACCTTGCATTCCCTGTCCATTCTACTACAATAGTTGCTTCTGTTATAGAGTACTTGCAAGAGAGAGACCACATGTTGCAGCTACTGAAGGAAGACCTCCTCAAGGCTCAAGACAAGATGAAATTTTATGCTGATAACTCCAGATGTGACAGATCCTTCAATGTGGGTGCCTGGGTGTTTCTGAAATTACAACCATACAGATAGTCCTCTGTGGCTCTCAGACAAAACCTTAAACTCCCAGCAAGGTATTATGGCCCCTTTGAAGTCTTACAAAAGGTTGGTATTGTTGCCTACAAGTTAAAGCTACCCATTGGATCCAGAATACATCCTGTGTTTCATGTATCCCAACTCAAAAAGAAGATTGGTCAACACTTGATTCCATCTGCTTCTCTTCCCTTGGTGGATACTTCTGGAGCCTTCATTGTTCTGCCTGTTGCTGTTCTAGCCCATAGAGAAAGCTTAAGAGGAAGAATTGCAGTTCACCAGGTGCTTATTCAATGGTCAAACTCCCAACCTGAGGATGCAACATGGGAGGACATCTCACACATTCATGCCCAATTTCCTTAGTTCATCCTTGAGGACAAGGATGTTTAGATGGGGAGGGTATTGTCATATGCCTATTAGTGAGTCGGCCATATGACTTTTGGCTAACTTATGAGTGAGTTTAATAGTCACTTTCCTGGCTAACTGATGGTCAATTTAGATGCTTACGTGTCCTTGTACCCTTGGTTAACTTGTCCTTCTTTCTTAGTCACAGGATTAGTAGTTGGTGAGATCTAACGGCTACAAAAGTAACCTGAGAGAGTATGAGGAATAATTGATGTATTTATCTCCAATGATTTTGTTGAACTTGTTAAGAAGAAAGAGATTAATGAAATTTAGGCTCATTCCTTTGGGAAGAGTAGGTTATTGTTTGTGTGAATTCAATCTAATTCTTTGATTGAAAAAAATCATACCGGGAATGACTTTTTCAAACTATTTCGACTTTGGTCATAGGTGAATGTTTCAAAGTAAAATAAAGCAATGGACATTTGAATACAACTTGAAAAGTTACTTATCCGACTTAATAAAGTCGAAAAACTAGAAGCTAGATTGGAAAAACAATTTCAGAATGATTTCAAAGGACATAAAAGGTAAAAGAAATTGGAGCAATTTTTTTTCTTCTTCTGAATTCTAGTATTGATTTTCGATTCTGGTCTACAGGCACCCTCTTAGCCACCTCAAGAACGAAGTTGATTGCCTATAGTCAGGCGTGGATGCTATAAGAAAAATAAGATGGGACATGACTCTTCCAAACTATTTTGACTTTGGTCATAGGTGAATGATTGGAAGTAAATAAAGCTATGAACACTTTGTTACTGCTTGAGAAGTTACTTATCGTCTTGATAAAGTCGAAAATCCAGAAGCTAGCTTGGAAAAAAAATTCAGAATGATTTCGACGGGTAGAAAAAATGACTTGTTATGGAGCAAATTATTTTTACTTTTGAATTCTAGTATTGATTTCCGATTATGGTATTTAGGCTCCCTCTTAACTATCTCATGAATTGAAGTTGACTGCCTATAAGAAAAACTCAAATGGGGCATAGCTTTTTCAAACTATTTTGAATGTTTGGAAGAGCGAAAACTATTTTGACTTTTTCAAACACATTCGTCGATCTTTAGTCTTCGAGGGTGATGTCCGATACCCAACTTCTGAATTCTAACCTAGTCCGAGACTTGACTTAGTAGACTAGAAATCAAGAAATATTTTGATCATCTAACATTGACAACAAGCTTGAGATAGCAAAACTAGTGGGTTCAACCGAGCATTGGTCTAACGGATTCTTCAAATTCATAACTTTGAGAACACAAAAACACTTAGAATCAAATATAATAGATACAATTCATTCAACCTTTTTTCTTTACAATCAAAAGTAACTAATTGAAATTCAATCAAACGAAGGTATGAAGTTAACAAATATATGCGAGTAAAATTTTAATTACCTTCAAAGCATGTATTGCTTCACAACTTGTAGAGTACTCGGTAACACAAGCCTTGTATATCGAAGCGAATTATCAGTTGTTTTCCCCTCATTCTTCTTCTTCTTATTATTTTTATTCTTCTTTTAATTAAATGGAAAAACTAAGAAAAAACTTACTTCGAACCAACCAATTGAGTGAAAAAATGATAAGAATCGGTAAGAAATATCATAAATTGGTAAGTATGGAAACACATTTTGGAGTTGGGGTTTCACAAAAGTATGACAGAAAGAGCGTGTGCGAATGGGAGAGAAATGAGAGATATAAGCAGCAAGAGTCTTTTTCATCATTTTTATACTATGAACTGATAGTAACAAACTCACCAAAACCTAACCTCTCACTCTCTCAAGAGAGATTATGCATTAAAAGAAAAAGAAGAGAAATCGGGGTTCTTTTCATCGAAGAGATAGATACAAAAGGGGTATAAATCGTATGATGAGAAAATGAAATATGATTTTTTATGGTCTGATTTTTTTTTTTGCTTTAAATTTTTTGGTTTGGTAGAGAAAGAAATGAAAGACGGAACTAGGTGGTGGAAGAGAAACTTATCTCTTCGATAGTTAGGGTTTGAAAATAGAGTTAAGGTTTAGAAAATATCATAAGGGGTGGAAAAATCTTTCTTCAAAATTCCAAGATACGGATGTTTGACTGGGAAAGAAAATAACATAAAGTGTTCCTGGCACACGAACTGGTGGCACGCATGAAATCCATGTCGTTGCTATTCGCAACAGAGATAAAGCGGTAACGAAATTAGTAACCGAACATGGCCGTTGCAAAAGTTTAGCAACAAATATTTTGCGTTGCTAGTTAGCAACGACATTATCTTTGTTGCTAATTTAGGTTGCTAAATACTGAATTTGGTGCAGTGATTTCCTATTTACAATCCTCATAACAATTTTAGGTGGTTTTCAATACTAGCATTTTTATTAAAATAAAATATATAAATAACTAAGAGTAGTCAAGTAAAATACTATGGTCTCCTTAATATTCTGACAAAGTCAAAGAGGACTAAAATTAAGAAACTGAGGGAGTAATATATATTATGAAAACTTGTAACTGTCAGGAATGACTATTCCTATCATGCATCAGTCTCATCTCATCTTTCGTCAATCTGTTCAACTCGCAGTACAAATCTTGTGATGAGGTTCATAGTTATTAACGCAAACTATATTCATATCAAGAGTAGTACAAATCAAGACCTTCAAATTGAAATAATTCATATCAAGAGAAGCAAAATATATCATCTCATCTTTTTATAATTTTCTTAGGAACGGTGGCATATCGTTGTTAGACTAATCCAGAAATGCACCGCAACTACATTATACTGTATAAGCAGGTAGTCTTCAAGCATGTGACATCTGGTTTTATGTGTCAGTCGCTCAAGAGTAATCTAAGTATTAAAGTATGACATATGGTTGTTTTGTGTGATTGCGCAGGTATTGTCAAGAAATTATGGCGTCAGGGAAATGTGGGAAAATAACAAGGAAAAGGTAAGTTTTGCATATCATCAAGTGTCGTCGTATATATGTTGTTCAAGTGGTGTTCTGAACCTTTTTTAGGGTTTGATTTTTTTCAAGGACTTAGATTTTATCTACCTTTCTTAACAGGAGTGACTTTTGGTTTCTGTAAGCATTGATATCAGAATTATGCATGCATACATTTAACCTTAACTCTTCAAGTACTAGCCTTTTCTTGGCCGAAATATCAGCAACATTAGTAACTTAACTGGGGATAGCATTCATAGGTAGAACCTCATAACAAGATTTTGTACAAGGTAGCTATTCTCTGGAATCCTGTTGATCTTGAATTCGCTCCGGATTCACCTCTACTTCCTTGCTTGTTAAGGTTGTTTTGCTAGTGTTGTTTCCTATTATGGATTTTTTTTAAACTTTTTTTTTCTTTTGGCAGATGGCTGATGCACCTGCTAATTATCCGTCTTCGCCTGATAGCCCATAACATCTAAGAGATGATCATAGGATAAGGATAACGCCCCTCAGGATTTCTGCGATAGTGGGAGCTTGTGTCATTGTTCTGGTTTTTGTATTTATTGCAGGCTGCTTCTATAGCCAGAGAAGGCAGAATAAGAAGTTGGAGAAGCTACATGCAAGGCCTGACGACGACGGTAACTTAACTGGGGCTAGCATTCATCTTCTTTTATAGCCAGAGAATGCGGAATAAGAAGTTGGAGAAGCTACGTGCAAGGCCTGACGACGGCGGTAACTTAACTGGGGCTAGCATTCGTAGGTAGAACCTCATAACAAGATTCCGTACAAGGTAGCTAGATAGTACAAATCATTTAGACACAATGATTGATGCTAAAAGGACTCTACGTGAGATTAAATTTCTTCTTCATATGGATCATGAAACCGTCAGTGAGTACACTCATTTATGTTTTATTAGTATGAACTTTCATTGTATATTATTCTCGGATAAACTACATAACCTCTAATATATAATTTATAACAATAAAAATTAAATCTTAATACAAAAAAATCTCAGAAAAACAAAATATCTTTCAAATATAAGATATATATAGGATAGCATTTTACATTTAGAGAAGTATAAAGTATTACAATAATCACATATATTTTATATTTGCAATAAAAGTAACACATGTATCACATATAAGAAACAAAAACTTTTATAAGACTTATTGAAAAAGCGGAGATATAACAACCACACCCAATAATTCGTTTGAAAATCTGTATGGACTATCTCCAATATTGTATTGGTTCTTGGATCAGTATGTAGAATTTTTATCTTGATGTTAGATGACGATTTTATTATAAAATTGTATGTGAATAGTTTGTTTCGTACCAAGTACTAAAGATCCCTGTTTGCTTTCCTTACTTTTAACTTTACTAATGTAGGTCAATTTTTGCTTGATAGTTAATGACGCTGTTTTAGCTTATCGAGTTGGTTGAAGATAAACAACTAGTAAATTCCTTCTTTTAACAAACAAAATTAGTGGTACAGTCCTAGCTAGCAACTAATGGAGTAAAGTTCACCGAACGAGCTAATTAAATTTATCTGGGTTGATATTCACGGTAATTCCATTTGTTTATCTTTTGTAAAAGGTGGTAAAATGAACTAGAGTCTAAAATTTTCGGTTGAAGAGGTTTATAAAATTATAACTAACAGTTTAGTATAGTACTCAGATCTTGACGGTGGAAAATGGGTATCATCAACTGAAGCCTTTCTTCATGACAGGAGTTTATTAAATCAAAGGAACTTGGTGAAACCCTGTTACTGGTAGGAGTGATATTGCTCATTGACCTGATCCCTTGATTAGCATATTTTTCGAGATTTTGAGATATAGGTCATGTTTTCTGCAAACTGTAACTACTCTTTAAATGGTATGTTATTTTATATTAGGACCTGCCAAGTTTAGTTATCTTAAGCATATTAATCAAGCTGGTTTTTTAGACTATTGTCTTCGATATTTGGTAGATGCTGCTATTGTTAGGCACGCAAGTGGCCTAACATTGCTACCTATGGAAAGTGGTGAGTTTGGTTCATTTTTTAAAGGCTCTCATTTTTTGGCACATTTGTAATGTGTGTACTGTGACTGACTGCATTTAGCAAAGCAGTCTTATAGTACTGTATGTTTGAAAGAATCAGTTTGAACTACCTTTTCTTAAGATTTAGTTTTTACCTCAGAATGTATCATGTACAAGTACTTATCCTAAATTCTTCCTTCTCCTTAATGGATCAGGTAGTGTTAAACTAGGAAGACATTGCATTGGGCTTGAGATTGTAAGTACACCAAGTTAAACTAGGAAGACATAAATAGTTGATGTTCATTGTTTTGTTCATTTAATGTGATATATCGTTTTACCGTCATTATTTTAATTGTTGTTTTCCGTGGACATATCCAGTTCTCATTGATCATAGTATCTTAATTTTGTGTATTTGTTACATTATAAACCCGTTAACAGTTAATGTCTTCTTAAATGGAGATGACAGATCATTCTTTTGAATTTATCATATACATATTTTGCTACTACAGATATTCTTTTATCTTTATTCTCCATGGTTCCTAATAAGGGAAGGTTAATGGCGTGGAATATGCTATTACATACACAATACTAGTAGAAGTACCTTTTTATATTAGAGAGTAGAGACACCAACTTTATAACTGTTTGGTTGACTCTAGTGCCTTTCTGGCCATGGGAACAAGTTTAGGCTTGATTTTTTATTTTTATTTGGAATGTTTTAGAACTACGTACTACATCAGCAAGGATTGGTGGAGTTCAATTGCTTAATTGGTCATTTGAATTAGTACAGCATCCCATGTGCTTAGATTGCTTAGATTAATTTGAGTTCAATTGCTTAATTGGTCATTTCAATTGAATTTAGTGAGTAAAATTATGATAGTGTATGTATCATGTCCTTTTCTTTGTATTTACGGCATGGAAACTCTGATTGATTTTCCAGTGGGAGTTTACTCTCGTTATTTTTCTTAAAGTGAAGTAATTATGCCATGGAATTCCATAATCATTTGATTCTGTTTTCTAGTGGGAGTTAATTGTTGGTCCATTTGCTTTCAGTTAAAGCTAATAAAGTAGATTTTGTTTGGTTATGTTAAGTTTATATGCTTGTCGTTTTCTAGTGGGAGTTTATACTTCATAATTTTGTTTAGAAAATTAACAAACTGGTACGTTTGGTTCGACAAAGTTTAATTGGTGTCAGTCTACGTATTGTGTAGTGTAACCGAACTGTACCTCTTATTGTTTGATTTGTTCCTTGTGAAGTATACTGGGGACATTGAGGTCAGACAAGCTTAAGTCTAACAATAATTGCGCATCGATGCTACAAAAGTTCCGTAGTTACTAGTCAAAGGGGTTATAGGTTTTACTATTGTTCATGTGACAAGGGTATTAAATCATTGTATCTTTGATACAGTTTTCTAGTCGGAGTTCCAATGTCACTATTTTTCTTAAAGAATTAAGGTCAGATAAGCTTAAGTCTAACAATAATTGCGCATTAGAGGATTGATGCTACAAAAGTTCAGTCGTTACTAGTCAAAGGGGTTATAGTTTTTCCTATTGTTTCTGTGACAAGGGTATTAAAATCATTGTATCTTAAAAAAAAATCAGCATGTCATGGGAATTCGAGAATCTATCAATTCGGTTTTCAGTGGGAGTTAGGTTCAGTTGAGTTTATTAATCCCTGGTTCATTTGTTTTTTGGTAATACGTTTTTCGGTAAGACTAATGAAGTAATTATGTCTTAGTAAAGTATGATGAAATGTCTTGTCATGTTGCTGTAAAGTCTCATGAAGTAACTCTGGTTGAATAAGTTTAGTTCTTTTGATGCATCCTAAATATTGTATACGTACAATAGCCTAATTAAAAAGCTTTTTATAAGCTATGATTTTGCTTGAGCTTAACATGGGTAGGCACCATGGTTGATGATCTTTCATCCTGGATAGTTGGTAATGGATTTTACATGTGGAAGCAGTAATGTATCAGGATGACATGCATTTCTTGCATGAAGCTTGGACAAATATGAATAACACAAAAGAGATTGCGCTAAATGGTGTGTTAGTCATCTAAACCACCACCACCGGAAAGTATAAAGAAAGCTTAGGCATTTTTGCAATACTAAAACTGAGACCATGCACCGACCTTGCATCATATTGAATGCATTGTCTTCCTGATCCAGCTTAGTGGTGCCATTTGTTTAGGCGAAGGTTAATAAAGATTGTCTCATGAAGTATCTTATGTGACTGGTTTTCAAACTTAAGGATGGCCACCCATTTTCTAAATTTTGATCCAGTAGTATCTTTTGTTAAATTATCGACATGTTTAAAATTAACCAAGTGGGAGAATGCAAAAATTTCCATATGTGGTCAATACAAAACATGTGTGTTTGCTAAAACCTGGATCAAGAGTCACATTTTGGTACGATAAAGAGATAAGGGATAATGCCGGATAACCCGATACCTATCCCAGTTAACACGGTGAGATAAACATTCAGAATGGTGGTTGTAACCTATTCTGCTAAATCCTCGTAATGGGTGAGGATTAGCAGAAAGTATAAAGAGGGGAGTCCCTCTTCTCATCTAACATGCCATACGTATTCTATATACGGCAGACTAAGAAAGAGAAGAGAAGACTTCATCCTCAACTTCCGTTGCTAATCTCGCTGCTGGTTTTGGTATCTCTACAGGTGCAAATTATCAGGTATGTAACAACAGTCCTTAAGTTTATTGAATCATGATCTTAATCTTTGGCAAGGTCCTTATCGTTGGTTGGCTTTTCAAGTATTCTGTGTTAGAGCACTGCTCGATCGAACTCGCAAGCGTTGCTATCTCAAGCTTATTTGTTAATGTTAGTGATCAAAACTATAAGTCTTGATTTCTAGTCTACTTATAATATCTCGGACTATGATAGATTGTGTAGTTGAACATTAGACTTCACGACGTTCATCAATTGAAGACGAAGAACTACTAAGGAGAGCTTGTGGAACTTCATCAACAAAAGGTATGTGGAGACTAAAACTCATCTATCACTTGGAAAGTCTATTTCTACTTTATCTCCTATATTGAGACAAAAGTCATATTACTATAGTTTTCGATTATACACATTTGAGATTTCGAGCTGAGTTTAACTCGCTTACATATTTCTCGAAATATGTGTTGGTAAGCTTTCGCTTCAACCAAGTTAATTTTATATTCTTGACGAAAGTCAAAAGATGATCATGTGAAAATCGCCGAGTAACATCTAACATGGTTTGTGTGATACAATCATTTGATGTAGACTTGGAATGTGTCGTTATGATTATTTCTTTAACTTGAAAATTGCTTTGATGCTAATAGTGTGTGAAAACGGATATTGTCATCCTCTAAGAATGTTTCAATGGTTGAAATAGAGTTTAGAACACTTAACCAACATTGAATTATAAACATGTTGTGCACTCTTGCATATATGTGATCCATGTCAGGGAACCATAGTATGCATACCCGTATGCGTACCTGTTGGTTTGAGAAGTACGGGAACCTAAGTGCGCGTACCCGTATGCATACTGGCGTAAGGTTTGTGACCGGAAATTTCTGCAGGGTTTGGAGGTATGCGTACCCGTTCGCATACTGGTGAAAACCAAACTTGGTCCGGCTATTTCAAGTATGCGTACCCGTTTGCATACTTGAATGGTTAAAGTTCTAAAATCGGTTGTAACATGAACAAATACATTTATATAATAATTAAGGAATGCATTCTTTGCAAACCGTGGCTATAATGTTCATGAATTGATTCGAGTGAATCAAACCGATTTTTCCTCAATTGTGTTCTTGTATACTTCTATGAGAATATAGCAATTGAACAACTCTTTAACTAGTTTCATTTGAGTCATTTAAACTAGTTATGGTTAAGATGAATAAGGTTGATATGAGAATGTTCATATATCTAACCTCGGTTAACTACTGTTGAGCCAACATGGTGTACACATTTAGGTACGGTTACATAAACCTAAATGAGGGTACATTTCATTTGTGTGTAACAACCAAAGTTCGATCTAACAGTTGAAAGATATTAGATTGTATCTAATCAGGTTTTCATCAAACGGTGCATATTGAATGCTTTGTTACCAAGGTAACTTAGATTGCAAACCCTGAATTGAAAACTATATAAAGGAGAACTCTAGCAACTGGGAAACCTAATCCCCACACCTCCTTTGTGATACTAGTTGCGACTAGATTCGATTCTCCTTTAACCTTAGGTTTTTCACGAAACCCTGTAGGTTAACGACTTAAAAACTTCATTGGGATTGTTAAGCTAGACCCAACTATTTTCTCTGTAGTTGCGTGTTCTGATCTTGCTTTGTTCTATCGTATTGAGTACTATCTTCTTTAAGATTTTCTCGAGATTTAATCTCCGATAGGCAAGATTAAAAGTAGTCACAAACATCTTCGTCTCATCGTTTGTGATTCCACAATATCTTGTTTCGCTACCATACAATTAAGATTATTGTGAGGTGATTTATAATAATAGGCTTTTCTTCGGGAATATAAGCGTGGTTTATCAATTGGTTCATGTGCACCTTGATTTATCAAAAGACGGAACAAAACTTGTAGGTATTTTTGTGGGAGACAGATTTATCTATTCTAATAGACTTTTCTGTGTGAGACAAATTTGTTTATCAAGTCTTCGACTTTTGGTCGTAGCAAATCTTGGTTGTGGGTGAGATCAGATAAGGAAATCTAGTGCGTAGAATCCTGCTTGGGTTTAGAGACGTAAGGAGCGCAACTGTACCTTGATCAGTGTGAGATTGATTAGGGATCAACTACATTCTAGTCCAAAGTTAATTGGTAGTAGGCTAGTGTCTGTATCGTCTTAATACAGTGTGGTGTTCAGAGCTGGACTAGGTCCCGGGGTTTTTATGCATTTGCGGTTTTCCTCGTTAACAAAATTCTTGTGTCTGTGTTATTTCTTTTCCGCATTATATTTTGTTATATAATTGAAATATCACAGGTTGTGAGTTGTATCGATTAATTGGTAAATCCAACCTTTGGTTGTTGATTGAAATTGATTGATCCTTGAACATTGGTTTTTGGTACCGTTCAAGTTATTTCTTTTATATTCAATCGGGCTCGCAAATTCCTATTTGCTGATTGCGGATTGAATTAAGAGATAGAGATATTAAACTCTTTGATATACTTTTTTATAGATTGAGTCTAACTGTCTAGTTGATTCTCTTGAAAGGTATTGAGTTTGTCTATTCAGATTGCCGAACGAAATATTGGGTGTGGTTGTTGTACCCCCACCTTTTCAATTGGTATCAGAGCAGGCAAACACGTTTAAGACCTCATAAGTCTATGTTTGTAGCGATCTGAGTATGAACGATATTGTCTCTGAAACGTGTAAGTATATTCTCTTTCAAAAACTGGACTACGACCCTGTGGTCATTTGTTCTACACGGAACCGCCTCAACCCACTTAGACACATAGTCTACAGCGACAAGTATGTAAAGATAACCAAAAGAATTAGGAAATGGACCCATAAATCAATGCCCCACACATCAAAGACCTCAATCACTAAAATAGGGTTCAAAGGCATCATATTTCTACGGGAAATGGTTCCTAACCTCTGGCAACGCTCACAAGAAACACAATGACTATGGGAGTCTTTAAACAACGAAGGCCAGTAAAATCCACACTGCAATATCTTAGCAACAGTCTTCTTAGCACTAAAATGACCCCCACATGCATGTTCATGACAAAAGGAAATAATACTGGACTGGTCACTCTCAGATATACATCTCCTAATAATCTGGTCTTGACAATACTTAAACAGGTAAGGATCGTCCCAAAAGAAATGCTTAACCTCGGCTAAAAACCTAAAACGATCTTGTTTACCCCACTGTTGAGGCATTCGACCAGTAACAAGATAATTCACTATATGTGCGTACCAAGGTGATTGGGAAACAGAGAACAATTGTTCATCAGGAAAGCTATCCCTTATAGGAAGAGAATCATTAGAATGATCAACAACTAGCCTAGACAAGTGATCTGCTACTACATTTTCTGCCCCCTTTTTGTCTCTAATGTCTAGAGAAAATTCTTGCAACAAGAGGATCCATCTAATCAATCTAGGTTTCGTATCCTTCTTAGAAAAAAGGTATTTCAAAGCAGCATGATCGGTATAGATTACAACCTTAGAACCTAGTAGATAGGATCTAAACTTATCCAAGGCAAACACGATGGCTAACAGTTCCTTCTCGGTAGTTGTATAATTCAGTTGGGCATCATTCAGAGTTTTGCTAGCATAGTAAATCACATGAAGTAATTTGTTTTCTCGCTGTCCTAACACAACGCCTATAGCATAATCTGAAGCATCACACATAATCTCAAAGGGTAGGTTCCAGTTAGGTGCCTGGACTATGGGGGTAGTAGTGAGTAAACTCTTAAGCTTTTCAAAAGCCTCTAAACACGCATCATCAAAGACAAACTTAACATCTTTTGCAAGCAAATTGCAAAGAGGTCTAGAAATTAAGCTAAAATCCTTAATGAATCGACGATAAAATCCTGCATGCCCTAAGAATGACCTAATATCTTTTACGGTTTTTGGGACCTGTAAAGTCTTAATAAGATCAACTTTGGATTTGTCTACCTCTATACCCTTAGAGGATACGATGTGCCCTAACACAATTCCTGATCTAACCATAAAATGGCATTTTTCCCAATTAAGCACTAAATTCTTTTCCTTACACCTAGTCAACACTAATGTCAAATGATGCAAGCACTCATCGAAAGATGAACCAAACACTAAAAAATCATCCATAAAGACCTCTAAAAACCGTTCTACCATATCAGAAAATATGCTCATCATGCAACGCTGAAAGGTCGCAGGGGCATTACATAGCCCGAAAGGCATGCGTCTATATGCAAAGGTACCAAAGGGACAGGTAAAAGTGGTTTTCTCTTGGTCTTCTGGGGCAATGACGATCTGATTATATCCGGAGTAGCCATCTAAGAAGCAATAATGATTATGTCCAGCTAATCGCTCTAGCATTTGGTCGATGAAAGGAAGGGGGAAGTGGTCCTTCCTTGTGACCTTGTTCAATTTCCTATAGTCAATACAGACACGCCATCCCGTGGTCACTCGGGTTGGGATTAACTCGTTATTATCATTCTGGACTACAGTGATACCTGATTTCTTGGGGACAACCTGAACGGGGCTGACCCACTTACTGTCCGAAATTGGGTAAATAATACCCGCATCTAACAACTTAAGCACCTCTTTTCGAACTACCTCTTTCATGTTAGGGTTCAGTCAACGTTGCATCTCCCTAGAAGGTTTGGAATCTTCCTCTAAATGAATCTGATGCATACACACAGTAGGACTTATACCCTTAATGTCTGCTATAGTCCACCCTAAAGCTTCCTTATTATCTTGAAGTACATTCACTAGCCTACTTTCCTGATCACTATCCAAATCGGAAGCTACAATCACAGGTAAAGTCTCAGATAGGCCTAAAAACACATACTTAAGAGTGTCGGGTAGTGGTTTAAGGTCCAACTTAGGAGGCTCTTCTAAAGAAGGAATTAAGGTAGTCTCAGAAACTGGTAATTGTTCGAACCTAGCTTTCCATCTATTAGTGTCTAACACAGGGGTAGAATCTAATAGGGCATTTACTTCTTCAATTGTGCTATCGTCGTCAAAATCTAAACCAAAATGGGATAGACAACTTTCTAATGGGTCTTCAGACAAAATGTTTGGTAATGACTCCTGAATTAAGGCTTCTATCATGTTCACCTCTTCAACACATGTGTCATCTAGCTCATAAGGTAGCTTACTGACATTGAAAATATTCATCTCCATAGTCATATTACCAAAAGACAAATTCATCACACCATTTCGACAGTTAATGATCACATTAGACGTAGCTAAAAATGGGCGACCTAAAATCACAGGTATCTGGTTCTCTGGGTCGGGGACAGGTTGGGTATCTAGCACAACAAAATCCACTGGATAAATAAACTTGTCGACCTCAATGAGAACATCCTCGATAACACCTCGAGGAATTTTAACGGACCTATCAGCTAACTGCAGTGTCATCTGAGTAGGTTTCATTTCACCAAGTCCTAGCTGTAAATACACATGGTACGGCAGTAAGTTCACACTGGCTCCTAAGTCAAGTAAAGCTTTTTCTACCCGGAATTTACCTATTGTACAAGCAATGGTAGGGGAACCTGGGTCTTTGTACTTTGGAGTTGTGGTGTTCTGAATGATTGAACTTACGTGACTAGCTAAAAAGGCTTTCTTATGGATGCTAAGTTTTCGCTTTCGCGTACACATATCCTTAAGGAACTTGGCATAAGCAGGAATTTGCCTAATTGCATCTAATAAAGGAAGGTTTATGGTAACTTGCTTAAAAACCTCCAATATGTCATTAAAGTTCGATTCCTTCTTTGTTGGTACTAATAGCTGGGGAAATGGGGATCTAGGCACTGAATCAGACTTCTCAGGGACCGAATTGACATCATCAGAAACTTTATCGGTCTCCTCAACTATGGGTGTTCTTGAGGGGTGAACTACAGTATGTCCACTATCAGGTATGGTTACTCCATTGTCTACAATTCTACCACTCCTAAGGGTTCTAATAGCATTCAATTGATTCGATGATTTTGTACCTACTTCATGAACTCCTCTAGGGTTGGGTTGTGTTTGACTAGGAAACCTACCTTTTTCTCTCAAAGACTCATTTATCAGACCTACCTGGGTTTTTAACTCGGAAATAGCCTAACTATTTTGTTGTCCTATCTTGTTACTAGCTTGTAGACTTTGTTCTACTGATTGCTGAAATTTTGCAGTTTGCTGAGTTAACAACACGAGAGACTCCTCTAGGCTTAGGATTTTCTTATCCGACTGATTCTGAAATTGAGCCTGTCCCGAAGGATTCTTAGCATAACTAAAACCTGGGGGAGAATTAGAATTACTAAACTGACCTTGATTCTGGCCCTTAGACCATGAAAGGTTCAGATGGTTTCTCCACCCCGAATTATAGGTTTCTGAATATGGGTCAAATTTCTGACGATTATCGAGTCTAGTGTTATTATAAAGAGCATTGGCTTGCTCTTCATTATTCTGGCCTTCCCAAAAAGGCTCCAATCTACCACTAGTGTGACCCACTTCTAGAGCTTCTAACCTTTTAGCTATCGCAGCTATCTTGGCATCTGATTCATAGCTTCTTTCTACCCTATTAACGTTTCCTCTGCTTAGAAGAATTGTTTTCTGGGGTTCCCTACTATTTTCCCATTGTTGGGTCTTTTCGGCGATTTCATTCAAAAATGTCATTGCCGCATCAACAGTTTGGTTCTCAAACCCACCTGGACACAGAGCTTCAACCGTGGATATTGTGGAATAATCTAAACCCTCATAAAGGATCTGAACTAGCCTAACCTTTTCTAAACCATGGTGAGGACATTGTGTTAACAAATCATTGAACCTTTCCAAATACCTATACAAAGATTCTCCCTCTTGTTGTGAAAATGTGCAGATTTGCGTCCTAATAGACGATGTTTTATGCCTAGGGAAAAACTTATTGAAAAAGGCAGATGTAAGTTGTTCATATGTTTCGATTGACTCAGAAGTCAAACTATACAGCCACGATTTGGCTTTATCTTTCAGGGAAAAAGGAAATAACCTAAGTTTTAAAGCATCATCATCTAAGCCTCTAATTCTTAAGGTACTGCAAATTTCTTCAAAATCCCTAACATGGAAATAAGGGTTTTCATTTTCTTTCCCTAAAAAGATTGGGAGCATCTGTATGGTCCCAGGTCTAAGCTCATAATTGGCTTCTGTGTCAGCTAACTTAATACACGAGGGACGAGTAGTCCTAGTCGGATTCAACAGAGCTTTCAAAGTAGCCATTTCTGGTGCTATCAGAGTATTGGGGATTCTCTCTTCAGTAAAAGGAGTACGCTCAAAACAGGACTCTCCGAAAATCGGACCTTCTAGGTCAAGGTAATCGAGACGCTTTGAACTGCTAGGTTTTTCTTTAACAAATCTACCTAGGGCGTCTCTCTTACGTTCAGGCATACACACGAATTTCCTAAATTGGAAGGGTAAGCAATCGCAAAACAAGGACGACTCAACCAAATCAACCCTATTGATTTCTAGCAAACAAAAAGCATGATGGCTCCACTTAGATTGTTTCTAGACCAGCTTCTACTCTTCCAAGAGGCAACTGGGTATAATTTTAGCAAACCTCGTAGGACGATCCGAATAAAGTAAGTCGAAGAGAAGTAGGAGAAGCTCAGAGGATCTTTGATACCCCCACCTCTTTGGCAACGTTTCCCTGGGTTACAAGGAGGCTCTAATCGACTTACAGTAATCTTCCTGAACTTTGAGTTAGGCTAACAAGATACCCAATACGATCCTTTTGAACGACTTTCCTATAAGCTCGTTACCCTATCGGTCTCGTTCTAGTCAATATTTTAATCTTAGGTTCGCGTTCGGTATCGTTTTCCTAAGGCGGGCAAGAAGAGAACGGTGATGAAATCCGAACCCTTATCTTGTATGGCCAGGCCTTGCCCTTTACTAGGAAAATAAATGTCCGTATTCAATTCCTCAGCATATATGCACCTTAAGGAAGACAGTAAACCCGTTGACAGGGGATTCACGGGTGTTTAAAAGTTTACCTCCCGTACCAGACGGGCGAAGAACCGTTGTAGTCGACTCGGGCCACTGACTCCTGTGTCAATGTGCGAACCCGAGGGGCCGAGACGATATCGTAATCGTCGTCCTTCCCTGCAAACAGTTTATATATTTAAGGATACCCTTCCGTAGGGTATATAAAAAAAAAAAAATGTCCCAAAGTTCACAGTAAAAAGTTCAAAAATAAAGTGCAAAATAAAAAATAAAAAAAAATAAAAGATATCCTAATACAATTTCTAAAAAGAAAATCTAAAGAAATAAAAACTAAAATAAAAATAAAATCTAAAAAATAAAATAAAATTTCTTTGTCTTTCTTTTTCTTTTCTTTTAGCTTTTATCCCTGGCTCAAATTCTTTTCGTTCCAAAACCTGTAGACAAAAGACAAATACCCAAAAACGTAAAATAGAAAAAATAAAAATAAATAAATAAATAAAAATAACAAAAATAAATCTATAACCCTAAAAACAAGTCCGCGTCGGCGGCGCCAAAAACTTGGCGTGTTTTGTAGTTGTAGTGGTAAAAAGGTTCGTTGCTCGAACTTTTGAAGGATAACTTTAGACTTAAATTCAAAACTAAATAGAAAAATCACTAAAAATTATAGCAAACACTGACAAAGTTGATATCAATATTAAAAGAACACTGAGGCTAAGATTCCACTATTTTTCCAAGTTCAAAGTGATTTTATCTAGTATTTATATTTATTCAATTTTTGCATTTAATTTGATTCTAAGCTATTGCAACATATAGATTTTCAAAATAACAAGTGTAAATCCAAAGTATAAAGCATCAAGAACCTATGGATAAGCATGCTCTATCAAAAGAAATAACAATTGCTTAACAAAAATCATTCAAACAATTATAAATCAAGGCAAATAATCATAAAAATAATTGAAATAAAATAAATAAAATAGAATATACCACTTTTTGTTGGAAAAATAGCTTCCTCTATCGCCTCAGCAATGGGGTTTAGCTCCTCATATTAATCATAATCTCAAAATACATGTTTATGGCTCAAAAGTTGATTAAAAGGGAGAAAAGTGTTAAAACAGCGGATTCTGCAGTTGCTGAAAGTCTAAATCAGACGTCGGAATTGTTGCTAAAAGGCTTCGGTGACTGCAGGAAGATGCGACCGTAACCCATTATCACTGAAAATAAGTCTGCCTCTGCGACTAACTCTGAGGGTCTAATGTTCTTCGTGTTCTTCTTCTTTGCAGCAGCAGAAAAGTTTCTGTATCGACTCCAGTTGATTTTTTTACGCTTCTCTAAGGCTCTAAACTTCTCCAAACTCTCCCAAATTGTTCGTATATCCAAATATGACTCGAATCAACCTATATATAGCCACTAAACAGAAAATCTCTCGAGTTAATCCATAAATATTCTCGGTTTTTTTCTCCTCAAGTTACGGGTTTTTTAATCTTCTTTTTACGCGTCAACTTGGTTTCCAAACTCTCTTAAACTCTCTCAGGACTGAATAAGGACTCCATACACTCCAATCTTTCCGTAAAATCTTCACAAACTCTTTTGTAAACCGAAAACAACTCAAAATATGAATTCTCCCTGTTTTGCTCCAACACGGATTTCTATCCCTGTTTAATCGATTCTACAGCTCATACAATACTTGTTTATCCTTAACAGGGTTAACCCAACGAAAATCATCCCTTGAATCGCCTTAAAAATCATCCAAAATTCGAAACAGAAATTCTGTTTTTCTGACAAAATTTTCCCGCCAAAATCTGTTTTCAAATGATGAAGATGGGTGCTAAAGATGAATTTGGGCTACACATAGCCATGGGTGCCCCTTAGCCGCTACTGGAGTCCGTATAACACTTGTCCCTTGAGGTGCATTTAGACAACTTTTCGAGCCGATTTTCCCAAAAATGTTTATTCCCCAAAAATACCTACAAAGGGATAAAATACCAACATTAGTACAAAAATGGGTACTAAAAATATACACAATAGAGATGAAAATAGACACATAAATGCGTCTATCAGTGGCTTAATACAGTATGATGTTAAAAGCTGGACTAGTCCGGGGTTTTTATGCATTTGCGGTTTTCCTCGTTAACAAAAGTCTTGTGTCTGTGTTATTTCTTTCCGCATTATATTTTGTTATATGATTGAAATATCACAGGTTGTGTGTTGTATCGATCAATTGGTAAATCCAACCTTTGGTTGTTGATTGAAATTGATTGATCCTTGAACATTGGTCTTTGGTACCGTTCAAGTTATTTCTCTTATATTCAATCGGGCTCGCAAATTCCTATTTGCTGATTGCGGATTGAATTAAGAGATAGAGATATTAAACTCTTTGATATACTTTTCTATAGATTGAGTCTAACTGTCTAGTTGATTCTCTTGAAAGTATATTGGAGTTTGTCTATTCAGATTTCCGAACGAAATATTGGGTGTGGTTGTTGTACCCCTACTTTTTCATTCTGTATGTATAAAATTTCCAACAGAGCCTAGGTAGTAGATGACGTTCGTTTACCCAAATAGTGGATTGAATTTATCTGAGATTGAAACTGTATAGAAAGAAAAACAGTTGTTAGGTGATTTGTTAGAGCATGACGTTCACCCAATTGGTGGATTGAATTTTTCTATTATTGAAACTGTACAAAAATAAAAACAGTTGCTAGTTTATTCATTACCTATCCTATTGAGCATGATGTTGTCCTTATTGCTTCTTGCAGTCCAAAATTACTATTACAAATTATGAACTGAATTACCAAAATTTTAAGTTTCCAATTACTAACTTATCTGCCATTATCAGTGACTTCATCTTATTTCTTATTGAATTTATCTGAGATTGAAACTGTATAGAAAGAAAAACAGTTGCTAGGTGATTTGTTAGAGCATGACGTTCACCCAATTGGTGGATTGAATTTTTCTGCGATTGAAACTGTACAAAAATAAAAACAGTTGCTAGCTGATTCATTAATTACCTATCCTATTGAGCATGATGTTGTCCTTATTGCTTCTTGCAGTCCAAAATTACTATTACAAATTATGAACTGAAGTACTAAAATTTTAAGTTACCAATTACTAACTTATCTGCCATTATCAGTGACTTCATCTTATTTCTTATTGAAATTCTCTTAAATATACAATCGAACTAAATTGTTGAAAATTTAACAAAGTGGTAGTATCTTAATTATTTCTAGACTTTTCTATTTTTTTAATTTTATCGATCAGTTTCCACCAACATCTCAATTGTGTGGATGTTAAAATAAATAAATCAAAAGCATCCTTCTTATATAAATCTCAATTGATCTCTCTCTTTTAATCACTTCTTTATCACCTTTTGCCAAGACTTTCCCAAAAAATATATAGGATAGGTTAACATGGATGTCTGATGACTACTTTCACCAAAATTTCGTTTTAAGGAATTTATAGAATGTTCTCAAGAGGACAAAGATATGGGCACACCCAAAAAGGAAGACAAAATGACCATTTTTTTTTTTTTCTAGAAAGCGAAGAATTTTAGTCATGTACGAACACTTGCTAGGGGTAAAAAAATAAGTACACAAAAATAATTTAAAGGAGGTGAGCAAGAAAAACAAAGAGAGAGGAAAAGAAAACATAACAAACGAAAATTTGGGTTGTGTTTGATATGAGCTAATTCTATGGATTTTGCTATTTTCTTTTCTTTTGAAGCATGATTTGCTATTTTTCCATGGAAATAACGTATTTTCCGTCGTTTGATCAAAATTATGTTTCCATGGAATTGTATAAAAAGCAAGGTCTAAAGTAAGTTTTAAACTTAATTTCATCGAAAGTCTTTCTTTGCCTCCCACAGGAAACCGATTCCATATGAAATACAACCTTAAAGGACAGAGAGTTGATCCAGATCCCAATTGTTAATACACTGATCCAAATACAAACAACTGCTTGGTTGAGCTTGAGCCACTTTAACCTAGAAAATATTCTGAGATTTGATGTTGGTATTGACTTCCCAATTATATCCGACTCTTCCCTTGGAAATACGTCTGTTTCTTTCATTTCAAATTCCCCATATGACTGCAGCAGGTCCAGAAGACAATAGAGGATTTCCAATCTTATTGGAACTAATACGGGGTCAAAAATGACCACATTTTCATTTAAATGATATACCACAACATATGTTTTTATTTTTTGTTACGTAGTTTGTTTTGAATTGTGTTGTTCTAAATTTCTAATCACTTCTGAATACACTACGCGGTTGTAGTACAGACTACAGAGTCCATAGAAAGTCAACCTATACACGATGGTAATAAATGTTAGGGAATTAGTAAATATTTCAAGGCGGACATTTTGGTACTCATAGAAAGTCTGTAGTATGCGGCCAACTACACAGTTAAGTGTTGGTGCGTGCTGCTACCAAACTCTTATTAAGCTAAGAACTTGAGTACCTAAAGTCCCCAGTTCTGAAATACGAGTAGAATTTTACATCAAGGAAAGAGAACTATGATATCAAGATTCACCGTTGTTGCTATAAGTCTAGTCGTCTGATTTCATATTACCTAGGATTTTCATTTTCTGAGGATGTTCGGTTCTTATGGTTGGTTCCGTGTTTTGTTGTGCCGATACACATAATACACTGATATAGTTTCTTGATTTCTATACAACGGGTAATTTAATAATTTTTCGAGATACTTACAATAAATTTGAAATTGGCACGTCCGTACAAGTATTGTTGGCAACCACCAATACATAGAAGTTAATGAAGTGGCCGATTGTCCTATAAAAGAGGGTTCTTGAGGGCCTGTCAGTGGTTGCATTTTGCACCTGATGTAATAAAGAGCCGTCTTGTTGAGGATAGTGCTAATGTTATAATAAATAATATATCATTATCTGTTTTACTTTAAATAAATGTGATGATGCTCTTACAACATTGATTTGCTTCTCAATTATTGCTTAATAAATTTAATTATATATTTTTTTTTTATGAAAACAAATTTTGCATACTAAAAAGACGAGTTCATATATAAACGTGCAACAAATTCAGCACACTGACGATAAGTCTGGGAAGCATGAACCATATGAGGAACAACATTACAAATACCGACCACCTTAGCTAGGATCCTACCTAGCAATCAAAGGAAGCTATTGGCTCTAGGAAAATAATACTTCCATCCTAAACCAATTCCTTTGGAAAGCCAAAACCATAAGTTGACTCCAATGTCTCATGTTTCACGATAGATAGAAATCTCAGTGCCATAATACTAAATTGAACTACAAATTAGAGCGTGGGAAGTGAAAATCAAAACATTAAAGTGATTATAAACTCTTGGGACTGAAAGTTAAAACAAATATATATAAGTTGTTAGCAAACCATGAAGTTTTCGAAGTATATCGACACGATAGAAACACCTAACTTGTCCCTACAACTTAAAAGTAATGTATCTATATATGAAGAAACAATATTGTCCTGAACATGCATAAGAAATGTCAGATGGTTAATGCATACAGTCGCGATAAAATTTCAAATGGTTATGATTCGTAGGCAAATCAATCATCTCTAAATATATCCCCAAATATATACTACTATTTTGATTTGATTTTTAAATATTTGCCCATCCCAACGGAATTTGATTTATAAATATCATACGAGCGGCATACCTAACTCGTGACCGCAGGTGGAGCTAAGTCACCTCATCTGCACTATTTAGTCATTTACCATTTGTAAGATCAGTACTAAACGTTTTCCGAAAGCCCGAGATAGAGACATCCCCAAACAGGAAGCCCAAGTCCATAACATATATATACAGCGATTTTCTGCAAGGTTTTTTTTGGTTGAATAACCAGTTTTGCCACAACAATAACACTCGTTTAATCTTCTTTGGCAAACTCTGAGTTAAAAGTTTGGTGATTCAGCTCAATCGTGGGTTTCAAATGGCGAAAAAGAGTTTATTTTTTTATAATTTAATGATACTAAGAGCATATCCATAGAGGGTAATTTTTTTTTTAAGTGACACTTAGGATTTTAGACCCCCATTTAGTATAAATGCATCTCCAATAGTTAGGTCCTACAAATTAGGAGGGATGAAATACTAAATATGAAGGTGTTAAAGAAAGTCTTAACTACAACTTCGGAATAACCCCTAACTAATTCCATGTCATCAATTTTATTAAAAAAAAATAATTTTTAATATAGAATCATGTTAAAGAAAATCCTTTTTACGATTATCCAAATTAAAAATATATATCATAACCTTGACCGTTGGAGATGAATTTTAGGAAAAGGGTCTTATTTAGGCTTATATTCGAAAACCCCAATAAACAAAGGTCCAAAAATAAACTCCACGTAGGATTTTTTTGACCTGCTGTTGGAGATGCTCTAATGGTAGAATAGAGCGAATTAATGGACTGCTAAATTCTATCAATTTAGCAAATTATTAATTTATCGATAAATTAATAAGTTATTATTATATAGAAATGTACCAAATTTAACTTTAAATTTCTAAAATAAGTGTGTGGTATCAAATATCTAGAGATTTTATTTTCAATTCAAATTATTTTCTAATTATTTTATTGCGTATTATGTGTATAAATTGAAAAAGCGGGGGTTGAAAAAGTGGGGGTACAACAACCTCACCCAATATTTCGCTTAGCAATCTGTATGGACTAACTCCAATATACTTTTAAGAGAATCAACTAGACAGTCAGACTCAATCTTAATAAAAAGTATATCAAAAAGTTATATCTCACTTTCTCAATTCAATCCTCACTCAAACAAATAGAAATCTGCGAGCCTCATTGAATACAAGAGAAACAACTTGAACGGTACCAAAGACAAATGTTGAAGGATCAATCAATTTCAATCAACAACCAAAGGTTGGATTTACAAATTGATTGATACAACGCACAACCTGTGATATTTCAATTATATAACAAAATATAATGCAGAAAAGAAATAACACAGACACCAGAAGTTTTGTTAACGAGGAAACCGCAAATGCAGAAAAACCCCGGGTCCTAGTCCAGATTGAACACACACTGTATTAAGCCGCTACAGACACTAGCCTACTAAAATCTAACTTCGGTCTGGACTGTAGTTGAACCCCAATCAATCTCACACTGATCCAAGGTATAGTTGCGCTCCTTACGTCTCTGATCCCAGCAGGATACTATGCACTTGATTCCCTTAGATGATCTCATCCACAACTAAGAGTTGCTACGACCCAAAGTCGAAGACTTTAATAAACAAATCTGTCTCACACATAAAAGTCCACATGAATAGATAAATCTGTCTCCCACAGAAATACCTACGAGTTTTGTTCCGTCTTTTGATAAATCAAGGTGAACATGAACCAATCGATAACCCGGACTTATATTCCCGAAGAACAGCCTAGAATTATCAATCACCTCACAATAATCTTAATCGACTAGCGAAACAAGATATTGCAGAATCACAAACGATGAGACGAAGATGTTTGTGACTACGTTTCTATCTTGCCTATCGGAGAAATTAATCTCAAGCCAATCTTAAGATTGTACTCAAATACGATAGAAAATGCAAGATCAGATCACGCAACTACAAAGAAAATAGTTTGGTCTGGCTTCACAATCCCAATGAAGTCTTCAAGTCGTTAACCTACAGGGTCTCGATAGAACCTAAGGTTAAAGGAGAATCGACTCTAGCTTATACAACTAGTATCACACAGGAGGTGTGGGGATTAGATTTCCCAGTTGCTAGAGTTCTCCTTTATATAGTCTCCAAATCAGGGCTTGCAATCTAAGTTACCTTGGTAACAAAGCATTCAATATTCACTGTTAGATGAAAACCTGATTAGATTTAAGCTAATATCTTTCAACCGTTAGATCGAACTTAGCTTGTCATACACAAATGAAATACAAGTTCATTTATGTTTGGGAAACCGTACCTAAACGTGTACACCTAGTTGGTTCAACAATAGTTAACCAATGGTTAGCCATATGAGCACTTTCATTTCAACCTTATTCATCTTCACCATAACTAGTTCAAATGACTCAAAAGAACTAGTTAGAGAGTTGTTCAATTGCTTAGATCTCATAGAAGTATACAAGACACAATCGAAGCAAAAACGATTTTGATTTACTCGAATCGATTCATGAACATTATAGCCACGGTTTGCAAACATGCATTCCTTAATTTATAAATGTCTTAGTTCATGAATAAACCGTTTTTAGAAAATAACCCACTTAAGTACGCATACTTAAGTACCCGGATTGAGGTTGTTTTTAGTTCACAAACTCCAGCAGAAATTCATGGGATGTAAACTTCTGACCGTACGCGAACTTAGCTCCGGTCATCCTAAACCAGCAAAGTACGCATACTTTGGTTCAAGGATTTTGGACTTACACAAGTATGAGTTCTCATACAATGTTTATATCCATTCAAGGACTCTCATATCAATCATTGAAACATTCTTAGAGGATTTTATATAGTGGTTATTCACACACTATTTTTCATCAAAGCGATTTTCAAGAGATTGAAACAATCAACATGACTTTTGTCACGAGTAAAGATGAACTTGGCCAAAACGAAAGCTTACCAACACATATTTCAAGAAATAGATAAGCGAGATAAACTCGGCTCGAAATAACAATGTGTATAATCGAAGTCTATATAGAAATACGAATTTTTTCTCAAGATAGGAGATAAAATAGATAGACTTTTGAGTGATAGATAAGTTCAAGTCTCCACATACCTTTTTGTCGATGAAGTTTCACCTGTTCCTCAAGTAGTTCTTCGTCTTTGTATGATGAACGCCGTGGATTCTAGAGCTCAACTACACTTACTATCCTAGTCCGAGACTTAGCTATAAGTAGACTAGAAATCAAGACTTATAGTTTTGGCAACTAACTTGACAACAAGCTTGAGATAGCAACGCTTTCGAGTTCGACCGAGCAGTGCTCTAACAATCTCCCCCTTTGTCAATTTTAGTGAAAAAACTATCAATACATATGGAATACAAAATAAATAAACTTTGCAGCTTCTCTTCCAAATGCTTGATCTCCTTGGTTCTTCAACATTACTCGAAATCTTCGTCACTTCCAAGTACTCCAATGATTCCAAAGATATTCAAATCAGCATCACTGTTGTTGAATATCCGTAGCCATAACAATGAGAAAACAATAGCTCTCAATCATTGTTATACAGTGTCATAGTTTTATTACACATCATCAAAGTTCAATTGTATCACAACTTCGACAATAATACTATGGTGATATGTATCACCCACCCACCCACCTAGTCAATACTCCATCTCACATGGAAACCACTCCCTCTTACATAATGATCCGAAAACCATATGTATTTGTAGTGTCAACTACACATTAATTCTCCCCCTTTTTGTCAATAAAATTGGCAAAGGTACGAAAATTAGTGGGATCCTAATGAAATTTCCATAGAGACACTTCATGACCAAAAGAAAGTACATACCGACTTTTTAGATGCAATCATATAGCCGAAACTAAATGCATTCATCAAGGAGTTTATAAAAATACAAGATAACTCCTATAATATTCCACAGCCGCACTCCCATCAAAGATTTGGCAATTAAGCACAAGTTCAAATAAGAACTCTCCCCCATAAAATGTCATTCTCGAAAGAACAACAAGAGTGACCTTACTTTCATACGAAAAGAAGGATTTCTTTGGACATTAACAAATCACATAAGAATATGAATTTGTATCCAAAAACTCAATTAAATTAACCACAAGAGAACCCATGATTAATTTAATCGGAAATGCTCATATAAGAGAACTTACAGAGCCGCACAGTATTTAACATAAGAATATGGATCAGGGAAAATCAATACTGTGGAATAAACAAAGATTCATTCTATTCTTTATCACCATTTGCACAATGACTTATAATAGACTTAATCTTTATAAACAAAAGCTCATCCTATCTTCCATCAATATTTGAATAATGACATAATAGGATTATCTTTTGTTTGTCAAAAGTTCATTCAATCTTTTATCAATATTTGCATACCGACATATGAAAGACTTAACTTTTGACCAAGTATGGGACAGTCACAGGTTCACGGACGTAAACAACATATCCCATAACAATTTGCAATATATAAAATCATAAAGATTAAAATTGCAAAAATCATCTTCCAAACAACTTAGAATTTAAATAAATAAATCTAAAAAAATGAAAGATGAAAATGTTGGAAATAGCTATGTGTACTCATAATAATGGCTATTCCAAACTCTAGTTATACTTCTCAAAAACACAAAAATAACTTCTCATAAGAAGTTTCCTAGACATAATCAAAACTGACTATCTAAAAAGCAAAGATAGACTCCTAAACCCAAAAAAAAACACGGACACGAACTGAAGTCAAATAGCCGTCTCGAAATCCTTACGAGCCTTGAGATCTTTGAGCTTGTGATTGACAACATCTACTGCTTCTTCAGAGAAGATATCCTCATTGAGAAGATCTTTAACATGTGTCTTTATGAGACCAAGGTCATAAGTAACCTTTTTCAACTCAGTTCTTAACACATCAAGACTCTTCAAAGTATCAACGAGATGCAGTTTTGCCTCCTCAAATATTTAAGAAAATCATGAACCACTTCAGCAGAAACCATATCCTCATTCTCAACATCCTGATGTGTATAGGCATAGTAGCATGAGGCATTAGGATGATCATCTTCCACTAGGGTTCTTTTCTTCCTCCCTTTGGACTTGAAACCAATACCTTTATCAAGAAAACCTCTTGCAAAATCACCAGAGCGTGAAGATGAAGACATTCTTGACAAAACGCAAAAAAGCCCAGAGTATGCGTACGTGACTCAAGGGTTTGGTATATAAAAGGATTCTTAGGGAAGGTAACTTTTAGGGTTTCCAAAATTGATTCGTGACAGTAACTTAGGCACCCGTACGAACACAACTTGACCCAAAAGAAAAACACACATGAAAACTTTTGCTACGTGAATATTTTCATAAAATTTTGGCTCAATAAATTTTTATATCTCTGTAGAGAAACACTTTAGAGCACAAGAGTAGCAGGCAACTTAGTTGCAAAGAAAACTTATTCGAAAACAAAATAAAAAGAAAGCGAAATGAAGAACACCTTCAGACACAGCTAATACTTAAGCAAAGTTGACTCCAGACAGTAGTTTAGCTATGAACGATAAGAAAATAGCTCAACTAAACAGAAAGCAATTTTGCCAAAAGTATACCTGATTATTAACATGACTTACTCAACAGGATTTTTATGTGTAAGTTCTCAACCCTTGTGATTAGTTAACAAAAGAATGAGCTCTAAGCTC
The DNA here is from genome assembly GCA_023531105.1 of Papaver atlanticum. NCBI lineage: Eukaryota > Viridiplantae > Streptophyta > Magnoliopsida > Ranunculales > Papaveraceae > Papaver > Papaver atlanticum. The sequence continues at coordinate 2,096,699 of JAJJMB010008487.1, read as the reverse complement.
ATTAAATGAACGATGTTCATGGTCGAGTCTCTTTTTCCTTTCAAATCTAGGAAAAAATCTCTTTTGATGTGAGAAATTATCATAAAACTTACTGTCATCAAAATATGAGACATAGTTTGAGTTCTTACCAGAAGAATTTTGACTAGAGGCGGTTGATAGCCTGTTGACGATTTCTTTATAACCTTCAATTATCACTTTTAGGTTTTTTCTCATATCATCATTTTTGCTCCCTTCTCCTGATACTCTGTTCACATCAAAAGTAACATTATCTCCTTTTTTGACAGAAGAAGATTTCTGATCTTTTCTTAGATGATTTTTGTTGAGTCGTCTGTTATGCTTCTTAACATTTGAGGAACTCATCGAACTGACTTTCCTGGTAGAATACACAGGGTGAGTACTGAAACCAATTGGTTTAGACATACGAATGTCAGTTACACCTTTGAGAATCAAGTCTAAGGTGTGTTGAAGTCGAACAAAGGAATTATTATTCAACCTAGAGTTTTTTTTTTTGCATAACAGGCTCTTTTGAGTCACAAAAGAGACATACTTTCTGATCACGAGGGTGATTAGATAGTACAGACTTAACATTATCGTTTGGAGATTTCTTCCTTCCATGTGATGTGGAACATCCTTGATTAGAGGAGGCTATAGGCACATCTTTTCCAATAGGAATGGATTCCGGTTTTACTTCTGGAAATGGAACTCTTTCAGTTGTGATAGAAGTAGATGGTACAGTAGACTTTTTGGAACATCCTTGAATCGAGAGTTTACTCAAGCGATGTTCGATTTCTAAAGCATCCATTTTGAGTCTTTCCTCAAGTAAGATACGCGAAGACTGAACTTCAGCATTTTCTTTGCAAGGATCTTTTCCTTTAGAGTCACAGTCTCTTACTATACCAAGAAGAACATTGACATTGTTTTTCAACCGATTAAATTTATCAGCTTGGATTCTAACAAGGCTTAGAATCAATTCACTCTCTTCAGCTGCTTCCCATTCGTCGGAGATAGACTCTTTTGAAGGGTAATCGGGATAACACATGTCAGTGTCAGTCTGTTTCGTCAGAACACTAAGTTTGTCTATATTTGAGATTGACGAATATTTCTCTTTAATAGATATTGTTGAAACATAACTTTTGTTTCTGGTGACGCGTTTATTAGAGATATTACTGCCGTCCATAGAGTCAGATCGCTACAAACACATACTTATGACGTCTTTAAACATGTTTTCCTGCTCTAATACCAATTGAAAAAGTGGGGGAACAACAACCGCACCCAATATTCTTCTTAGCAATCTGTATGGACTAACTCCAATATACTTTTAAGAGAACCAACTAGACAGTCAGACTCAATCTTAATAAAAAGTATATCAAAGAGTTATATCTCACTTTCTCGATCCAATCCTTACTCAAACAAATGGAAATCTGCGAGCCTCATTGAATACAAGAGAAACAACTTGAATGGTACCAAAGACCAATGTTGAAGGATCAATCAATTTCAATCAACAACCAAAGGTTGGATTTACCAATTGATCGATACAACGCATAACCCGTGATATTTCAATTATATAACAAAATATAATGCGGAAAAGAAATAACACAGACACCAGAAGTTTTGTTAACGAGGAAACCGCAAATGCAGAAAAACCTCGGGACCTAGTCCAAATTGAACACATACTGTATTAAGCCGCTACATACACTAGCATACTACAACCTAACTTCGGTCTGGACTGAAGTTGAACCCCAATCAATCTCACATTGATCCAAGGTACAGTTGCGCTCCTTACGTCTCTGATCCCAGCAGGATACTAAGCACTTGATTCCCTTAGCTGATCTCACCCATAATTAAGAGTTGCTACGACCCAAGGTCGAATACTTTAATAAAAAAATCTGTCTCACACAGAAAAGTCTACAGGAATAGATAAATATGTCTCCCATAGAAATACCTACGATTTTTGTTCCGTCTTTTGATAAATCAAGGTGAACAGGAACAATTCGATAACCCGGACTTATATTCCCGAAGAACAGCTTAGAATTATCAATCACCTCACAATAATCTTAATCGACTAGCGAAACAAGATATTGCAAGATCACAAACGATGAGACGAAGATGTTTGTGACTACTTTTATATCTTGCCTATCATAGAAATTAATCTCAAGACAATCTTACGATTGTACTCAAATACGATAGAAACAGCAAGATAAGATCACGCAACTACAAAGAAAATAGTTTGGTCTGGCTTCACAATCCCAATGAAGTCTTCAAGTCGTTAACCTACAGGGTCTCGAAAGAAACCTAAGGTTAAAGGAGAATCGACTCTAGCTTATATAACTAGTATCACACAGGAGGTGTGGGGATTAGGTTTCCCAGTTGATAGAGTTCTCCTTTATATAATCTCCAAATCAGGGTTTGCAATCTAAGTTACCTTGGTAACAAAGCATTCAATATTCACCGTTAGATAAAAACCTGATTAGATTCAAGATAATATCTTTCAACCGTTAGATCGAACTTAGCTTGTCATACACAAATGACATGCACGTTAATTTAGGTTTGGGTAACCGTACCTAAACGTGTACACCTAGTTGGTTCAACAATAGTTAACCAATGGTTAGCCATATGAGCACTTTCATTTCAACCTTATTCATCTTCACCATAACTAGTTTAAATGACTCAAAAGAACTAGTTAGAGAGTTGTTCAATTGATTAGATCTCACGGAAGTATACAAGACACAATCGAAGCAAAAACGATTTTGATTCACTCGAATCGATTCATGAACATTATAGCCACGGTTTGCAAACATGCATTCCTTAATTTATAAATGTCTTAGTTCATGAATAAACCTTTATTAGATAATAACCCACTTAAGTACGCATACGGGTACGCATACTTAAGTACCCGGATTGAGATTGTTTTTAGTTCACAAACTCCAGCAGAAATTCACGGGATGTGAACTTCCGACTGTACGCGGACTTAGCTCCGGTCATCCTAAACCAGCAAAGTACGCATACTTTGGTTCAAGAATTTTGGACTTACACAAGTATGAGTTCTCATACAATGTTTATATCCATTCAAGGTTATATATTCTAAACTCTCATTTCAATCATTGAAACATTCTTAGAGGATGTTATATAGTGGTTATTCATACACTATTTTTCATCAAAGCGATTTTTAAGAGATTGAAACAATCAACATGACTTTCATCACGAGTAAAGATGAACTTGTCCAAAGTGAAAGCTTACCAACACATATTTCGAGAAATAGATAAGCGAGATAAACTCATCTCGAAATAGCAAATGTGTATAATCGAAGTCTATATAGCAATACGACTTTTGTCTCAAGATAGGAGATAAAATAGATAGACTTTTGAGTGATAGATAAGTTCAAGTCTCCACATACCTTTTTGTCGATGAAGTTCCACTTGTTCCTTGAGTAGTTCTTCGTCTTTGTATGATGAACGTCGTGGAGTCTAGAGCTTAACTACACTTACTATCCTAGTCTGAGACTTAGCTATAAGTAGACTAGAAGTCTTATAGTTTTGGCAACTAAACTTGACAACAAGCTTAAGATAGCAACGCTTGCGAGTTCGACCGAGCAATGCTCTAACAATCTTCCCCTTTGTCAATTTTAGTGACAAAACTATCAATACATATGGAATACAAAATAAATAATCTTTGTAGCTTCTCTTCCAAATGCTTGATCTCCTTGGTTCTTCAACATTACTCGAAATCTTCGTCACTTCCAAGTACTCCAATGATTCCAAATGTGTTCAAATCCGCATCATTGTTGTTGAAGATCCATAGCTATAATAATGAGAAAACAATAGCTCTCAATCATTGTTATACCGTGTCATAGTATTATTACACTACATTAAAGTTCAAGTGTATCACAACTTTGACAACAATACTTTGGTGATATGTATCACTCCCCCTTAGTCAATACTCCATCTCACATGAAAACCACTCCCCCTTACATAATGATCCGAAAACCATATGTATTTGTAGTGTGAACTACACATTAAGTCTCCCACTTTTTGTCAATAAAATTGGCAAAGGTACGAAAATTAGTGGGATCCTAATGAAATTTCCATAGAGACACTTCATGACCAAAAGAAAAACACATATCAACTTTTTTAGATGCAATCATATAGCCGAAACTAAATGCATTCATCAAGGAGTTTATAAAGATACAAGATAACCCCTATAATATTCCACAGCTGCACTCCCCACAAAGATTTGGCAATTAAGCACAAGTTCAATTAAGAACTTTCCCCCATAAACTGTCATTCCCAAAAGAACAACAAGGGCGACCTTACTTTTACAAAAAAAGAAGTATTTCTTTGGACATTAACAAATCACATTAAACATGAATTTGAATCCAAAAACCTCAATTAAATTAACCACATGAGAACCCATGATTAATTTAATCGGAAATGCTCACATAAGAAAACTTACGGAGCCACACAGAATGTACATAAAGATATGGATCAGGGAAGATCAATACTGCGGAATACACAAAGATTCTTTCTATTTTTCATCACTATTTGCACAATGACATATAATAGACTTTTAATCTTTGTAAACAAAAGTTCATCATATCTTTCATCAATATTTGCATAAAGACATAATAGGCTTAACTTTTGTTTGTCAAAAGCTCATTCAATCTTTTATCAATACTTGCATAATGACATATGAAAGACTTAACTTTTGACCACGTATGGGACAATCACAGTTCACGGAACAAAACACACATATCCCATAACAAGTTGCAATATAAAACCATAAAGATTAATACTGCAAAATCATCTTCCAAATAAACTTTAGAATTTAAATAAATAAATCTAAAAACATTGCAAGATGAAAATCGTTGGAAATAGCTATGTGTACTCACAATGATTGTTATTCCAAACCCTAGTTATCCTTCTTAAAACAAAAGAGTAAATTCTCATAAGAAGTTTCCTAGATATTGTAGACCTTTCTCAGAGCATCTACTGAGAATTCCTTCTCATTATTGAAATATCCATTGATTATGGGATCGTTCAATTCCTCTAAATCTTCAGAAATATCAGTCAACTCACTAAGTTCTCTTTTTAGATCACGCAAGGTGTTCTTTGTTAGAGACAACATTTGTTCATAGTGAGTTATCTTTTCTAAAAAAGAACCGATTTGAGATTTCAAATCATTTCTTTTGTTGATGAAATCTTTCACCATACCTCTAAAGTTATAATCAAAATGACAAACAGACAAGAGGCAGTTAGAGGAAGAACCTTCACCATCATTTGTAGATCTCTCCTTCTTCTTTCTTGAGAAAGTGATTCCTTCACACAGATACACATTAGCTGCTTCGACTGCATCCCTTTTCGTGGTACTTCTAGTTACAAGAGCCATGAAACTGTATCTTTCAAGGAGAGAAGAGGTGAAGGACGCTTTGATTACAAATGATTATAAATAGCCTTATGGACACCCAAACCCTAGAAGAACTTTGAACAAGTCTTTTATGATTTATTATCCGTTATCTATTTTAACAAGAGAATATTTTCTTAACAAAAATAAGAAATAAATTCATATGCAAAACTTGAGCAACCTTGATGCAAACCTCATTTTCTCAAGTTAAAGATGAGGATGCAGATGTCACTAGTATTAGACAGTGACGGAGTGAGCCAAATGCTCACATCTCTTACCACATAGTGGTTTATCAAGGTTTGTTGTATAAACAGATTTCTTACCTCGTCTGAATCTGGAACTATTGGATTTCTTTTTTTTTTTCCAGGAGAACCCTATTGATTACCCAAAGCCAGATTCATTTTTTGCATGTCCTTTTGAAGTTTGGCAATTCGTTTGTTGTTCCTCTTGAATCTACAACACTTACTTTGAACATGATTTGTATTTCCACAAAACAAACAAATCAATAAAGATTTATTGTCTTGTTGAATTGCCTCCTGTTTATCAAAACATTCAACATTCATTGTTTTGAGATAGATCGGAACAAAGGAGTTGTTCGTGCTTACAGTTTTGCTTTTGAACCCTAAACCACTTGTGTTCCCAAAGGACTTCTGACCAAATAACATTGCTGAGATTTTGTCAGAACTTCCAGATAACCTTTGCAGGTCATCCTTAAGAGTATTGATCTCTTTTTCCTTTAGAGACATGTTTTTTGTGAATTCATCATTAAGACAATCTATCTCAAGATTTTTCACTTGAAGTGATAATTCAAGTTTCTTCAACAAAGTCTTTAGTTGAAGATTTTCCTTGTGAATTTTTTCACTTTTATCCAAGTATACAAAAATCTCAGTGTCAGACTCAAGCTCTTAATCAGAATTTGAGTAGGTGGAGGTTTCTGCTGCAAGAGCTGAAAGTCATTGCACACATCGGAAGTATGCAAGATGTTGACAACCAGGGAGGATTTTTCTTGTGTTGAATCATCTGAAGCATTTACTAGAGAAAGATGTTTATCACATCTTTTTCTTGTTTTTACAATATCCTTGATCTTTTGCGTTATCAGTGATTTATCAAAATCAACATGATTGGGATAGCATTCATCATCCCAAGACAAGTTAGAAGCTTCGCTTGTGTTGGTTACAGTATTGAACGCAGATGTTTTGACTGTGTCCTGATCAAGATCAAGTATTTTTAACTTTTCAACCAGAGAATTTCTGGAAAGAGTATCAAGGTTATTTCCCTCAACTATGGCATGCTTCTTAGAATCGTATCTGGATGGCTGCGATCTGAGAATTTCATCACAATGTCCTTTTCAGGAATAGTCTTACCCAATGCAAAAGATGCATTAACAATTTCAGACACTTTGTGATTAAACTCATCAAATGAATCTTCATCTGCCATACAAAGGTTTTCCCATTCAGAATTTAAGTTTTGAAGCCTAGCTTCTTTTTCACAGGTATTCCATTCAAATACGGTTTCTAAGATATCCCAAGCTTGTTTATACCAAGTGCACGTAGTCACATGGTACTGAAGATCTGGGGTAATGGCATGGATGATAGCATTTAAGCCATCATAATTTTGCTTCGCAGCAAGGATTTCTTCTGGACTAAATTTACGAATATCCTTAGGTATAGATACATCGCCTTCTGTATTAACCGGAGGATCATAGCCATTAAAAACACGTACCCATGGTTGAAAATCACGAGTTTGAAGAAAAGCACGCATAACGATTTTACACCATGAGTAGTTTGAGCCATCGAAGACTGGTGGTACGTTTATGGAGATAGAATTTCTGTCCATATAGTCAGATCGCTACAAACACAGACTTATGAGGTCTTAAACGTGTTTGCCTGCTCTGATACCAATTGAAAAAGCGGGGGTACAACAACCTCACCCAATATTTCACTTAGAAATCTGTATGGACTAACTCCAATATACTTTCAAGAGAAACAACTAGACAGTCAGACTCAATCTTAAGAAAAGGTATATCAAAGAGTTATATCTCAATTTTTTCGATTCAATCCGCAATAAAACAAATAGGAATTTGCGATCCTGATTGAATACAAGAAAAATAACTTAAACGGTACCAAAGACCAATGTTCAAGGATCAATCAATTTAAATCAACAACTAAAGGTTGGATTTACCAATTGATCGATTCAACGCACAACTTGTGATATTTCAATTATATAACAAAATATAATACGGAAAAGAAATAACACAGACACCAGAAGTTTTGTTAACGATGAAACCGCAAATGTAGAAAAACCCCGGGACCTAGTCCAGATTTGAACACCACACTGTACTAAGCCACTACAAACACTACCCTACTACAAGTTAACTTCAGACTGGAATGTAGTTGAGCCCTAACCAATCTCACACTGATCAAGGTACAGTCATGTTCCTTACGCCTCTGAATCCTAGCAGGACTCTACGCACTTGATTCCCTTAGCTGATCTCACCCACAACTAAGAGTTATTACGACCCAAAGTCGAAGACTTGATAAACAAATCTGTCTCACACAGAAAAGTCTATTGAATAGATAAATCTGTCTCCCACAGATATACCTACGAGTTTTTGTTCTGTCTTTTGATAAATCAAGGTGAACAGGAACCAATTGATAACCCGAACTTATATTCTCGAAGAACAGCCTAATATTATCAATCACCTCACAATAATCTTAATCGATTAACGAAACAAGATATTGTGGAATCACAAACGATGATACGAAGGTGTTTGTGACTACTTTTCTATCTTACCTATCAGAGATATAAATCTCAAGCCAATCTTACGATTGTACTAAATCACGATAGAAAATAGCAAGATCAGATCACGCAACTACAGAGAAAATAGTTGGGTATGGCTTCACAATCCCAATGAAGTCTTTAAGTCGTTAACCTACCGGGTTTCGTGAAAAACCTAAGGTTAAAGGAGAATCGACTCTAGCTTATGCAACTAGTGTCACACAGGAGGTGCGGGGATTAGGTTTCCGAGTTGCTAGAGTTCTCCTTTATATAGTCTTCAAATCAGGATTTGCTATCTAAGTTACCCTGGTAACAAAGCATTCAATATTCACCGTTAGATGAAAACCTGATTCGATTCAAGCTAATATCTTTCAACCGTTAGATCGAACTTAGCTTGTTATACACAAATGAAATGCACCTTTATTTAGGTTTGGGTAACCGTACCTAAACGTGTACACTTAGTTGGTTTAACAATAGTTAACCAATGGTTATCCATATGAGAAATTTCATATCAACCTTATTCATCTTCACCATAACTAGTTCAAGTGACTCAAATGAACTAGTTAGAGAGTTGTTCAATTGCTTAGATCTCATAGAAGTATACAAGACACAATCGAAGCAAAATCGATTTTGATTCACTCGAATCAATTCATGAACATTATAGCCACGGTTTGCAAAGATTGCATTCCGTATTATATAAATGTTTTAGTTCATGAACAAACCAATTTTAGAAAGTAACCTTCTTAGGTATGCAAACGGGTATGCATACTTAAGTGACTGGATTGAGTTTGTTTTCAATTCCAAACTCTAGCAGAAATTCACGGACGTGAACTTTCCGCCAGTATGCGTACGGGTACGCATACTTACCCGGATTTCCAACAACCGCCAGTACGCGTACGGGTACGCATACTTTAGGTTCCCGGTTTTGGACTTTTACACAAATGTGAGAACATACTATGTTTATATCCAAACATGGTTACTTGATATAAACTTTCATTTTAATCATTGAAACTTTCTTAGAGGATGTTATAATAGTTGTTATCCACAAACTATTTTCATCATAGCGATTTTCAAGTTATTGAAATAATCAACATGACTTTCGTCACGAGTAAAGATGAACTTGGCTAAAGCAAAAAGCTTACTAACACATATTTCGAGAAATAGATACGCGAGATAAACTTGGCTCGAAATAGCAAATGTGTATAATTGAAGTCTATATAGCAATACGACTTTTGTCTCAAAATAGGAGATATAATAGATAGACTTTTGAGTGATAGATAAGTTCAAGTCTCCACATACCTTTATGTCGATGAAGTTCCACAAGTTCACTTGAGTAGTTCTTCGTCTTCATTCGATGAACGCCGTGGAGTCTTGAACTCAACTACACTTACTATCCTAGTCCGAGACTTAGCTATAAGTAAACTAGAAATCAAGACTTATAGTTATGGCAACTAAACTTGACAAACAAGCTTGAGATAGCAACGCTTGCGAGTTCGACCGAGCAATGCTCTAACATAAATGTATATACTTTAATGTTAAAATTAAAATAAGAAAAATAAAATACAATAAAATCATTTCAGACTTTCTCAAGAGAGTATAAAAAATTAAAGATAATGTATTATAAAATAAATAACTATAGATGTCTATTTTAATAAACACCATGATATAATTTAAAAAAAAAATAAAAAAATAAGAAGGTTATATTAAAAGAAAAAGAGATATGTACAGAAACTGAAAAACAGTTCTACAGAGTATTAGGCATGCAGAACTGTCTCCCAGTTGAACAATATTTGAGTTACATTGTAATCTCTAAAAACCTCCCTATCAAAAAACCAAAGAATGAGACTATGTTTAATTAAAAGAATCAGTTCATCTGTTGTTTTGCTCCTACCCCCAAAAACCCTGTTACTCCTTTCCTTCCACAAATGCCATAAGATTGCATAACTTAGTTTCTTTCTCACTTCCTTGCACCGGCTCCTACTGATATCAAGACCTGACCAAACTTGAAAGTGTTGCGGAAAAATTATAGGCTCCACCCAATTCATCTTCAAAGCTTTGATAAAATGAGACCAAACCCTATGAAAAAACTCATAATGCAGGAGAATATGGTCACCCGTTTCCTCCACCTTTTTACATAGATTACACAAATCACTTTGAACATTAGTCCCTCAAGTTTTAGCATGCTGAAAGTAGGCAATGAATCATGAAAATGAGCCCAGATCATAAAAGAAACTTTTGGTGGTATTCCCTATGACAAAGATAACTCTCAAAGTTACAAAGGCCCCCATCCTGCAATTGAGCTTCGTAACATTTCTTGACTGTGAAATCAGCACCAAACATGGCTAAAGTATCATCATTCTACATAAATTCTTGAACAGGTCCAAGCTCATTACTTAGTAAATCCCATTCAATTTGCTTCTGCATTGATAATTGTCTTCTGGACTTGCAACTCAGGCTCCCCTCAACCACCATATCCATAATAGAAGCATTCTTATCACTACAAGCTTTGAAAATAAGTGGATATTTTTTCTTTAAATGACCATCTGTGGTCCATTTTGAAAAAGCGGGGGTACAACAACCACACCCAATATTTCGTTTAGGCAATATGTATGGACAAACTCCGGTATAATTCCAAGAGAATCAACTAGACAGTCAGACTCAATCAATGGAAATATATCAAAGAGTTATATCTCTGTTTCACAATGTAATCAGCAAATCAAACAGATAGAAATCCGCAAGCCTGATTATTATGTGAAACAACTTGAATGGTACCAAAGACCAATGTTCAAGTGTCAATCAATTTATATCAACAACCATAGGTTGGATTATCTAATTGATTGAACTACGCACAACCTGTGATATTTCAATTATATAGAAAATATAATGCGGAAAAGAAATAACACAGACACCATAAATTTTGTTATCGAGGAAACCGCAAATGTAGAAAAACCCCGGGACCTAGTCCAGATTTGAACACCACACTGTAATAAGCAACTACAAACACAATCCTACTACAAGTTAACTTCAAACTGGAATGTAGTTGAGCCCTAACCAATCTCACACTGATCAAGGTACAGTCACGTTCCTTAGGCCTCTGAATCCCAGCAGGACTCTACGCACTTGATTCCCTTAGCTGATCTCACCCACAACTAAGAGTTATTACGACCCAAAGTCGAAGACTTGATAAACAAATCTGTCTCACACAGAAAAGTCTATTGAATAGATAAATCTGTCTCCCACATAAATACCTATAAGTTTTGTTCCATCTTTTGATAAATCAAGGTGAACAGGAACCAATTGACATACCGGACTTATATTCCCGAAGAACAACCTAGTAATATCAATCACCTCACAATAATCTTAATCGTATGGTAGTGAAACAAGATATTGTGGAATCACAAACGATGAGACGATGATGTTTGTGAATACTTTTTATCTTGCCTATCGGAGAATAAATATCGAGAAAATCTTAGAGAAGATAGTACTCAATACGATAGAATAAAGCAAGATCAGAACACGCAATTACAGAGAAAATAGTTAGAGAATTGATTTGTAGTCGCAACTAGTATCACACATGAGGTATGGGGATTAGGTTTCCCAGTTGCTAGAGTTCTCCTTTATATAGTCTTCAAATCATGGTTTGCAATCAATGTTACCTTAGTAACAAAGTATTCAATATTCACCGTTAGATGAAAACCTGATTAGACTCAAGCTAATATCTTTCAACCGTTAGATCGAACTTAGCTTGTTACACACAAAAGAAAAGTGACTTCATTTAGATATGGGTAACCGTACCTAAATGTGTACACCTTGTTGGCTCAACAATAGTTAACCGAAGTTAGACATATGAACACTTTCATATCAACCTTGTTCATATCAATCACAACTAGTTCAAATGACTCAAATGAAACTAGTTCTATAGTTTTTCAATTGCTTATATTCTCATAGAATTATACAAGACACAATTGAAGCAAAATCGATTTTGATTCACTCGAATCAATTCATGAACATTATAGCCACGGTTTGCAAAAGATTGCATTCCTTAATATATAAATGTATTAGTTCATGTACAAACCGATTTTAGAACATATAACCTACTCAATTATGCGAACAGGTACGCATACCTAAGTGGCCGGACTAAGTTTTGGTTCGCTAGTATGCGAACGGGTACGCATACCTTCCAAACTCAGTTAAATCCCGGAACTTTGAACTCACTCCAGTACGCATACCGGTATGCATACTAAGTTCCCGGACTTTCATTAAACCAACCAGTACACATACGGGTATGCATACTATGGTTCCCGGACTTGGAATAACTTGCAACAGTTAGCATACAAGTACGCATACTGTGCTATATCCAATCATGGTTATTTGTTCTAAACTCCCAATTCAATCATTGAAACATTCTTAGAAGACGGGAATAGCTGTCTCACACAAACTATTAGCTTCAAAGCAATTTTCAAGTGATCGAATGATCAATACGAAACATTCCGAGTCTACATCAAATGACTTTCTCACACAAATCATGTAATATGTTAAAATGCAGTCATCACATGATCATCTTTTGACTTTAGTCAAGAATATAAGATGAACTTGGTTAAAGTGAAAGCTTACCAACATATATTTCGATAAATATTTAAGCGAGTTAAACTCAGCTTGAAAAATCAAATGTGTATAATCGAACTCTATATAGCTATACGACTTTTGTCTCAAATACGAGATAAAGTATATAGAATTTTGAGTGATAAATGAGTTCAAGTCTCCACATACCTTTTGTTGATGAAGTTCCACAAGCTCCCCTTAGTAGTTCTTTATCTTCAATCGATGAACGCTGTGAAGTCTAAAGCTCAACTACACTTTCTATCCTAATCCGAGACTTGGCTATAAGTAGACTAGAAATCAAGACTTATAGTTTTGGAAACTAAACTTGACAACAAGCTTGAGATAGCAACGCTTGCGAGTTCGACCGAGCAGTGCTCTAACAATCTCCCCCTTTGTCAATTTTAGTGACAAAACTATCAACACATATGGATTACAAAATAAATAATTTTTTTAGCTTCTCATCCCAATGTTTGATTTCCTTGGTTCCTCAACATTACTCGAAATCTTCATCACTTCAAAGTACTCCAGTGATTCTGAATGTGTTCAACTCAGCATCATTGTTGTTGAAGATCCGTAGATATAACAATTTATAACAACAAGATGTTTCGTATTGTTATACAGTGGCATAGTATTATTACACATCATCAAAGTCCAATTGCATCACAACTTTGACAACAATACTATTGTGATATGTATTACTCCCCCTTAGTCAATACTTCATCTCACAATAAAAACCACTCCCACTTACATAATGATCCGTAAACCATATGTATTTGTAGTGTGAACTACACATTAATTCCCCCCCACCCTCCCCCCTTTTGTCAATATAAATTGGCAAAGGTACGAAAACTAGTGGGATCATAATGAAATTCTCATAGAGATACTTCATGACTAAAATAGAACATATCAACTTTGTTTTGATGATTTCACATAGTCGAAACTTAGTGTATTCATCAAAGAGTTTATAAAGATACAAGATAACTCCTACAATATATATTCCACAGCCGCACTCCCCACAAAGACTTGGCAATTAAGCACAAGTTCAATTAAGAACTCTCCCCCATAAAATGTCATTCCCGAAAGAACAAAAAGAGCGACCTTACTTGTACAAGAAAATAAGGATTTCTTTTGACATTAACAAATTACATGAAACATGAATTTGTATCTATAAAACTCAATTAAATTAACCACAAGAGAACCCATGATTAATTTAGTCGGAAATGCTCAACATAAGAGAACTTACGGAGCCGCAAAGTACTTACACAAAAAAGTGGATCAGAGAAAGATCAATACTGCGGAATATTCAAAGACTCATTCTATTTTCATCAATATTTGCATAATGATTTCATAGACTTAACTTTGTTATCAAACGTTCATTATTCTATCTTCCATCAATATTTGCATAATGACATATAATAGACTTAACTTTTGACATATATGGGACAATCATTGTTCACGGACGCAAACACACATATCCCATAATAATTTTTGCAATATATAAAACCAATAAAGATTAATACTGCAAAATCATCTTCCTAATAAACTTTAGAATTTAAATAAATAAATCTAAAAACATTGCAAGATGAAAATCGTTGGCAATAGATATGTGTACTCACAATAATTGCTATTCCAAACCCTAGTTATCCTTCTTAAAACACAAGAATAAATTCTCATAAGAAGCTTCCTAGACATCAAGACAAACAGGTAATGCACATACAAGATGGTTTGTGCTTAGAGGGTAGAATCAATATTTTTCGCACGGATTTTACGCCAAGAATAGCTACTAAAGGCGTATAAAAAGATTTTATTAACAAAGAATAACATACAAAGTCATTAACGACCATGCACCATAGTTCACATAAGATGATTGTGAACATTCAAGAATCCCATAGCAATATGTACTACTGCCCATTCTTGAACTTCCTTCTTTGTGATTCACCAAAAACATTCTTGTAAAAGCTACAAATGAGCTTAGAAGAGTATTACTCCAAGAATCCAAGTGCCCAAGTCCAAGATAAGTGGAACAAGTGCGACGAAACGGAGCAAAACACTCAAAAACAAGAGACGGGACAAGGACCAATCTTAACTCATCCAAATTCAGGAATTCTTATCTCCATTTTGAAGAGAATTCAAATAGGAAGAGAATGCAAAAAGAATGAGGTCATTCCGATTTCGGACGAAGACGTTACGGCAAAAACAAGTTTACCGAAAATCGACGTCTACAGGCCAGTTTGCATAGCGGTTTGTAAACGAAGTTTCGTGACCTGAAGCAGTATGCAAACGAGTTTGCGAACTAAAATCCCTGGATTTTGATTTTAAAAGATGGTATGCATACCTGGTATGTGTACCATGAAGTCCAAACATCCTAAACTACTATTTTCAAACCTAGACATTTAAGAACCTTAAACACAGATCAAGTTAGGTAGAAATGAACGATAAGGAAGGTACATGGATCATTATAAGTACTCTAAGAAAATAAACGAAAACACAAATCTTTCTCAAGTTTATAAACATACCTTTTTTAGAGGAATCTAATCGGATTCTACGGCCTTACCAAAGATTCAAAATCATACCTAACACAATATGTGCTCCCCAATTCTCGTGCTTCTCTCACCGTATACATAGCAGGGCATTTCTTGGTGAGGATGCACTTCCAACACAATCAAGTTGTGTTGAGGTGAACAATGTATTGCTCACCATGGCACCAAGAAAGAGTTTCTTTCTAACTACTTTTGCATTCAACAAAATTGAGAAACATCCAAGAATTTGTTTTTAGAAGTTTCACAAAAGACTTTAGAAAGAAACACAAAAAATTGAGTCCCTGATGTCTCATTTTAAAACTTAATAAAAACAGTGTCTGCAGATAATGTTTAGTACTACGCAGGGAAACTCTTTTGGTGTAAAGAGACATCCTGACATGTTTACAGCAGTAAGTAAAACAATTATCATGACACAGTGTATCAGGGTTTGACTGATGAATTGAGTCATGCTCTGAGATAAGACAATCTGGTATATGAGACTTAGACTCATCATGTATTATATCCAGTTTGTTACAACTTTTTGGAATACAGATGAATGAAGTAGTCTCACTAATAAGTAGATCAATATCAATCTCAAAATGAAGATTATTCACCATAACTTGATTTAGTTTATCAAGAGAGTCTTGTTCTTTCTGGAGATAAGACTCAACATCAAAAGATAAACTTTCAAGTTTCTCTTCAAGCTCTAAAAACACTTCAAGGGATTTTAAACCTAGCGGAGGTTTAGATAGAATTTCTTCTACAAATTTAATTAAATTAGACATAGAAAAAATTCTCTGAGATCCCTGGATCCGATGGTACGTTTATTGAGATAACACTTCTGTCCATAGAGTCAGATTGCTACAAACACAGACTTATGAGGTCTTAAACGTGCTTGCCTGCTCTGATACCAATTGAAAAAGCGGGGGTACAACAACCACACCCAATATTTGGTTTAGGCAATCTGTATGGACAAAATCCAATATAATTCCAAGAGAATCAACTAGACAGTCAGACTCAATCAATGGAAATATATCAAAGAGTTATATCTCTGATTCACAATGTAATATACAAATCAAAAAGATAGAAATCCGCGAGCCTGATTAATATGTGGAACAACTTGAACGGTACCAAAGACTAATGTTCAAGTGTCAATCAATTTATATCGACAACCAAAGGTTGGATTATCTAATTGATTGAACTACGCACAACCTGTGATATTTCAATTATATAGAAAATATAATGCGGAAAAGAAATAACACAGACACCAGAAATTTTGTTAACGAGGAAACCGCAAACGCAGAAAACCTCCGGGACCTAGTCCAGATTTGAACACCACACTGTATTAAGCCACTACAGACACTAGCCTACTACAAGTTAACTTCGGACTAGAACGTAGTTGAGCCCTAACCAATCTCACACTGATCAAGGTACAGTCACGTTCCTTACGCCTCTGAATCCCAGAAGGACTCTACGCACTTGATTCCCTTAGCTGATCTCACCCACAACTAAGAGTTGTTATGACCCAAAGTCGAAGACTTGACAAACCAATCTGTCCCACACAGAAAAGTCTATTGAACCGATAAATCTGTCTCCCACAGAAATACCTATGAGTTTTGTTCCGTCTTTTGATAAATCAAGGTGAACAAGAACCAATTGAAATACCGAACTTATATTCCCGAAGAAAAACCTAGTAATATCAACCACCTCACAATAATCTTAATCGTATGGTAGCGAAACAAGATATTGTGGAATCACAAACGATGAGACGATGATGTTTGTGACTACTTTTTATCTTTCCTATCGGAGAATAAATCTCAAGCAAATCTTAGAGAAGATAGTACTCAATACGAAAGAATAGAGCAAGATCAGAACACGCAACTACAGAGAAAATTGTTGGGTCTGGCTTCACAATCCCAATGAAGTTTTTAAGTCGTTAAACTATAATGGTTTTATAAAAACCTCGGTTAAAGGAGAATCGACTCTAGTTGCAACTAGTATCACACAGGAGGTGTGGGGATTAGGTTTCCCAGTTGCTAGAATTCTCCTTTATATAGTTTTCAAATTAGGGTTTGCAATCAATGTTACCTTTGTAACAAAGCATTCAATATTCACCGTTAGATGAAAACCTGATTAGACTCAAGCTAATATCCTTCAACCATTATATCGAACTTAGCTTGTTACACACAAAAGAAAAGTGACTTCATTTAGATATGGGTAACCGTAACTAAATGTGTACACCTTGTTGGCTCAACAATAGTTAACCGAAGTTAGCCATTTGAACACTTTTATATCAACCTTGTTCATCTCAATCACAACTAGTTCAAATGACTTAAATGAAACTAGTTCTAGAGTTGTTCAATTGTTTATATTCTTATAGAAGTATACAAGACACAGTTGAAGCAAAATCGATTTTGATTCACTCGAATCAATTCATGAACATTATAACCACGGTTTGCTAAAGATTGCATTCCTTAATTAATATATAAATGTATTATTTCATGAATAAACCGATTTTAGAACATAACCTACTCAAGTATGCGAACGGGTACGCATACCTAAGTGGTCGGACTAAGTTTGGGTTCGCCAGTATGCGAACGGGTACGCATACCTTCCAAATTCAGTTAAATCCCGGAACTTTGAATTCACGCCAATACTCATACCGGTATGCATACTAAGTTCCCGGACTTTCATTAAACCAACCAGTACGCATGTGAGGGTAAAATACCCGATGGCCACGTGTCAACATCTCAAGGGATGGATTCATGATAAGGTGATAAGATAGAAGCACCGAATCATACTCTAAAAAGTGATTTCGTCTGAATCGAGACGCCTGCCACATACGTTACATGAAGGACGCGTGTGAGGAGTGGTCTAATCGACTCAGACGGTCAAGTCTAGAAAGAAGGACTACATTTAATGAAGGATCAGATGAGACGTGGACGAATCTACATTGTATCAGAAGACTCGGGAGATCTATACTATAACCTAAAGGTGATGCAGCACGAGGTCCCCAAGGAAGAGCAACACGATGACGTACGAAGCGAGATGACTCGGAAGGGGAACCAAGTAGGCCATCACGAGGGATAGTATAGAGCTCGTCCGAAGTAATGTGAAGATGTACGATGGCTCCACCAGCTCGGCGAGACCAGGCCTTCACGAGTCTAATATTTCCTATAAATACCAGTCCATGTAGAGGGAAATGGACGACTTATGTAATTTTAGATGGTCTTTCTACAGAGAATTTTCCTGAGAGAGATCTAAATAAAGAGAGAGTGAGAAATCTAAGTGATATTTGTAGCTCTTTCAAGGGTAAGACCCTAATCAATAAAGAAAACATCTTCTTTCCCGTGGACGTAGGTCTTCATGGCCGAACCACGTTATATGCTTGTGTTGATCTTTACTTTCATGTTCTTTACATCTTGTTTATCTTTGAATCTTGAATGTTAGTAGTTTTATAGCCTTTAGATCTATTGGATGTAACCATCAGAAAAGATGCAACTACATTTTGGCGCTAGAAACAGGGAGGTATGAAGATCTAATCTACCTCCCTAATAATAGCTCTATATTGTTTTCAATATCTCCTTGAGAGAAGTGGATTTCACACCACTACGTAGAATTTTGTTCAAGTTCATGAGTAAATCTTGGACTCAGCACGATCCACACGATCAGTGAAGTCCTGAAGAGCCTCAGAACCATCGGATCTACATGTTTTTCACTGATTTTCTTTAAGATTTTTATTTTTTCAAGATTTCTTATACCTTCCTCAAGAAGCTCAGGAGAGTTGAAGATCGGAGTGAAAATAGAGTTTTAAACACTTCGGCACTCAAACGATCTCCTCCATGAAAGAGCTGGGAATAAGTCTAAATCTGTAAGCTTCATAAGGGAAAGAAATCATCTTGTGAAAGCGGAAAAGACAAATTGTTCATGATGTTCTTCATCTTCTAACTCAAGAAAATCCATAATCTTCTTCTTAGAAATCTAACTCTAAGTCAAGGGGAAGGGTTAATGAGTACATAATCATTCATCAAACTCAAAGTTTGTTCAAAATCAAAAGTTTGAAGATATTGAGAAATATTTCTTAAAATGGGAAGATATGCTCAACAGTCATAACTTGGTTTTTTCCTAGTAAAGGTATGACGTGTAGAAGGAGGTATTTTTCTCGAGAAGAGAGACAAACAAAACACCTTTTTCCCATCACCAAGACTTTATGCAAGTAGGGAATGTTTTGACATCTTCACATGTCTCCAAAATTTGATACAAAGTCTTCCTGTACTAAACTGTCCAGTCTGAACTATGACTTACTAATTGCACATGACCTGCAACCCACTTTTCTGTGAGAAAAGAAAAATTAAGCATTATTGCATATATCGCAGGTAAGGCGATGGTGACGAGACGATCCACTCGCACGAGCCATGGTGAAACTGGTGGAGCCCTGTCTGGAGGCTTAGACGAGATGGAGCTCGGTGAAATTATGCACAACGGTGTACTCCCAGGAGAGGTACAACCCGATAACCAGTATCGGGAGGGGTTAACTGATAATTCTAGCTCTGACGAAGAGGGAAATCCCTTCGAAAGATAGAATGATATCCATTTAACTCAACCAGGAGGGTTGAATCGTTTGCCAAGGAAAACAGTAAACAATGAGGAGACAAAAGGAGAACCTTCTAACCTTGGCAATACCGCTGCTACTATCGCAACAATCCTGAAAGCACAAGATACGCAGGATGAGAGAATGAAAAAGTTAGAAAGACATAACAGGAGGCTACAACGGAGAAACCGCAGGCTGAAACGCAAAACAAAGAAAAAGTTGCCACTCACTACCATAGAGGAGACCCTCGAGGAGGAGAATCCTTTTGAGAACTTACAGGACGATGAGCGAGTGCATATCCCTGACACCTCGGATGAGGAAACAGGATAACGCTTTCCAAAGGGAAGCCGAGAAGTCCTAAACGAGGGATCATCCGATGTCGATGCCAAACATAGACGAGAAAAGAAAAAGGAGGACGAAGTAAAAACCCACTGCATAGCCGAGAACCACGCAGTCGTAGACCCCAAGCGAGGGGAAACTTCAAAGTCAACTCGCTTTAAAATAGTGACGTACGCCGAGCAATCGGACGAGGATTCAGGGCGATCAAGATATCGCCTCCTAGAAGCTTCCTTCTCGCCCGAAAGAGCGTAAGGACGAAGGAAGAAGGCCGAAACGAGGCACAATGACGACCAATTAAAAGCCCAACTCTGTAAACTCGAAGCAATGTGCAGAGAGGCTACAGGAAAACAAGAAGGAAAAAAGTTAAAGGAAGTAATGCAAGAGGCTGGAAAGTCTCCCTTATCAGAGAGTCTGCTAGCCCAACCATTTCCAAGGAAATGCTTGCTCTTAACGTTTGCAACTCCCTTCAATAGGACCGGCGATGCAATTGAACATCTCAGATCCTACCGTATGACACTGACACAGTGGAGTCACTACGAGGTAGTGATATGTAGGTTCTTTCCAGCAAGTCTAAAAGACGAGGCCCTAATGTGGTTCAATAACCTGCCAAAGGCATCGGTTAAATCGTTTGACCATCTATCCGAGTTGTTCTTAGAAACATACATACATACATACATACATAACAGCTGAGTCAAACCCGAAATTGACATGATGTTCCAGTTAGCCAAGGGACCGAACGAGTCACTCCGCTCTCTGGTAACTCATTGGAGAAAATTATGTGCCGAGATCGGAAGAGTCCCAGAGGCCTATGCTATCTTTGGCTTCAAAAATAGTCTAAGAAAGACAGACCCCATATTTGTCCGCATGTACGAGACCATGCCACCTAATCTAGGGAAACTGAGAGTGATTCAAGAAGAATACATAGCCCTTGAAGAACTCCAAGATGGTACTTATGAAAAATTAGTAAAAGGAACCAATAGAGGAGCAAATGTGGTAGAACCACAGAACCCTTAATCGCCAACCCAAGGAGCAGGGCGATCCAACAATGGATCTACCTAATTAGATAAACATCGAAGTGGAGGTTGGAAAGGGCGAGACCAATCCCAACAAAAGAAGGGAAGGTTCATAGACCCAGTCTACACGAAACTAAACACACTTATATCTGAGATCTTTAAGAAGATCGATAGGAAATGTAAGATCACATACCCATGGAATAGAGGATAGTAGCCCGAGCGTGCTAAGAATAGGACAAACTTCTGCGATTTTCACCAATTCTATAGCCACACGACAGACTCATGCAAAGATCTGAAGAAGATGGTGCAAGACATGATTGATGAAGGAAAACTCCAGGAGTATATCGCACAGCCATCGATCCAACCAACGGTGGGAAAACCCTTACATCGCGTAGAAATACCACGCGAGGCACAATACTTGGGATGCAATACGATATCGCACTCATCTATCACTGCTCCCACACCTGAAGGAAGTATTACAGGACGAATCCACAAGCGAAACTTCGAAGGTGACGAAGTCTTCAGTGTGGCAAAAGAACCTCCTATGCAGGAGTAGATGAAAATACCTATCAGTTTTTCATCCTCGGAGGCGCCTGATGAAGGAAGAAACCACAACGATCCATTAGTAGTTACGATGGCTATCGCACTCTTTGAGCAGGAGGACGAGGAAGAAAAGCCTAAGGTATTTCCATGGGCCATGCCTCTTGTTTTATGAAACATTCAAGCAAATGGGTCTTAGAGACGAATGCCTAATCCCTTCTACCTATAACATATTTGGCTTCAATGGCTCATCGACCCGCCCAAGGGGCGAGGTCACCTTAGAAATTCGAGTAGGAAAAATCCTCACTCTAACCACTTTCTGTGTAGTAGATGTACTTTCACCCTACACATCCATTGTCGGGCGATCCTGGGTCCATGGGATCAAAGGAGTTTCCTCGACCCACCATCAGATACTAAGGTTTCCGACACCCGATGGGGTCGCAGAGATCGTTGGAGACTCAAGCGAAGCTAAGTACTATTACAACATGGACGTACTTAATGGAAAGAACAGGGTAAATTCCCCGAAATCTAAGAAGAAAAGGTCCAAGAATGCTAAAGCTCAGGCTGAAATCGATGCATTCATAACAATGACAAATGAAGCAAGGCGCTCGGATGATGTACCGGCCTTGGATAATGTCCCAACCTCGGACTCATCCTTGGAGTCCATACAGAACCTCTCCGATGTGGGGGAGCTTAGGTCAAACTTATCGTCCTCGGAACCTACAAAGGAAGTAAATATCAGAACACCCGAAAATCAGGGTATGATTGAAATGGGAACTCTCCTCGACAAAGAGGAAGAAGAAAAACTAATATGCGTGCTGATGTAATTTTAAATAGTGGTAAGAATGGGTTCGTTCAGATTTGTGAAGATTCGAGTTTTTTTTAAAATTAATAAAAATTTACAATAATATTACAATTGGTGCAAGAGGTACTGGGACTGAGGATTTAATTTTTAGAGTGAAAATAACCAAGACACTAGATTCCACTAATACACATGATGATAAAAATTCCAAAACTCTAATTATTTTTTAAAATCTCTTTTTCTTAATTCACAAATTATCAAGCATATTCTCAAACATTAATTGTATCCCTTAAGCATAAATTATCTAACCAAAGCATAACCTATCTAATTGAATCACAACTAATTAGGAAAAATTATGCAAATAATTAAAATTCTGCAAAGCAGTAATTTGAGTGAATTATAAATTGCAAAATTAGAGAAAAGTAAAATAATTACCAATTATTCATGCAACAATAGCTTCCTCCATGCCTTGGTTACGCGAGAATTAGCTCATCATTATCATGGAAATATGCTCAAAATTCATCTTTATTAATGCTAAAAAATGGTTCACAAATGATGAAATAGGAGAAAATTGACAAAAACCGGGTTTGTAACACTTCTGTTTGTTACAAACCGAGCTGTTACAGAGAACGATAAAAATGAAGTGTTGTTAACACTGTCGCATTACGACCCTCACCCTATTGTCGCTGTCACTGTTGAAGAACGACGGTTACGTTACGTCTTATGTTCTTCGCGTTCATCATCATCAGCAGCAGCAGAAACTGAATTTTTCAACTTGTGATTTCTTCTTCTCTGGCTCTCCTAAGCTCCCCAAACTCTCCACACCCCCTCTAAGTCTCCCAGGGACTCTATTTATACCAAAAACAGGCGTTGAATCTCCTCCATTAATTCCGAAATATTCACAATATCTTTTATTCATGATACGGGAATAATCAAGATTTTCATTCTCTGTTTAGCTCCTCCACGCGTTTTTAGAAGTCCAATCTCCTTATTTGTATCCATTACGGTCGAACACACTCCAAACTCGTGCATTACAGGCATCGAACTCACTGTAATTCATGTTATCCCGTGAAAATGTGTGTAACTCTGTTTTGCTCCATGCGATGATTACAGCCAATTCTAATCCAAACAGACACCCATAACAGCTTTCTATGGTTATATCACGTCTACCCATTAAGTTTCAGGGATTGAATCTCACTAAATCACGTCCAAATATCCGATTGAAATTCTGCTGTTAAAGAAAATATTTTCCCGCCAAAATTCATTTTTTGAATTTGAGAAGAACATGTCCTCCCCCTAATCCTGCACGGGTGTCCCTTTAGCACTTGTCTTATGGGTTGCAAATAGTAATTTTTGGGCGTAGATAGTAATTTTTCCGGGGTTCCTCCGACACATTTCTGGGGTGCTTCCGGTGCATTTCTGGGGTGCCTTTAGTACTCTATCCTGGGGTGTAAAACACCACTTTTCGAGCCAATTTCGCCGCAAGAGCTTATTTCTCTAAAAATACCTACAAAGACATAAAACACCATAATAAGTACAAAAATTGGTACTAATAATATATACAATAGAGATGAAAATAGACACATAAATGCGTCTATCACGTGCTAAAAGAATATTCTGATGTCTTCGCATGGCATATGGAAGATATGCCTGGGATAGACCCAGAAGTCTGCTGTCACCACTTGAAAATTAAACCAAAGCACAAGCCTATACGACAAAAGATGCGGAAGGTGGCACCAGAATATCACGAGGCGAATCAAAAAGAACTAAAGAAAATGGAGGCGTTAGGAGTCATGCAAGAAGTACAATATCCGATATGGATATCTAACATGGTGATAGTGCCAAAGAAAAATGTAGGAGTACGAATCTGCATTGATTTTAACGATCTTAATAAAGCCTTCCCAAAGGACAGTTTCCCGCTCCCCAATATCGATCAGCTCGTAGAAGCAACCTATGGATATGGATTGCTATCCCTAATGGACGGATATTCGGGCTATAACCAGATCCCCCTCGCCGAGGAAGATCAAGAGCATACCGCCTTCTTTACTCCACGAGGTCTATACTGTTATACTAAAATGCCATTCGGACTAAAAAACGCAGGCGCGGCTTACCAAAGAATGGTGGAGAAAATGTTTGACAAATGGATACATAAAACCTTAGAGGTATACGAGGATGATATGCTCGTCAAGAGCAAACTTCCACAAGACCATGCAAACGATCTCAAACAAATTTTCGAACAAATTAGGAAGTTTAATATGAAAATAAACCCGGCAAAATGCACATTCGGAGTTACCTCATGAAAATTCTTGGGATACCTGGTTACTAAGTGGGGCATCGAGGTCGACCCGGCCAAGGTACATGCTATCTTAGAGATGCCCTCGCCTGCCACAGTCAAAGACGTGTAAAGACTCAATGGTCGACTAGCAGCCCTAGGAAGGTTTATAGCTAGATCGTCCGACAAATGTAAAAACTTCTTCAACACCTTAAAAAAGGCGAAAAATTCTCATGGAGCGCTGAATGCGAAGGATCTTTTCAAAAAATAAAAGAACATATGGCTACTCTGCTTATATTACAAAAGCCTAACCCAGGCGAGGATCTTTACATCTACCTATCGGCAACTGACACTTCTATTAGTGCAGTGCTCACTCGCATAGAAGAAGGTGCGGAAAAGCCTATTTACTTCATAAGCAAAACTCTGACGTCTGCAGAGAAGAACTACTCCAAAATCGAAAAGATTGTGTTGTCCTTGGTTTACGCGACGCAAAAGTTGCGAACGTATTTCTATGCCCATACGGTAACGGTTATTACAAAAGCCCCAATAGAATCTGTTTTAGACCATGCCGATTGGGCAGGAAGAATCTCCAAATGGGGAGCTCAAATCAAACAGTTTGGGGTAAAATATCAAGCCCAAACGGCAATAAAAACCCAAGTTGTTGTAGACTTATTAGCTGACTTCCCTCTAGACGACACCGATGAAATCGAAGAAATCCCCGGAATGGAGGACGTGCTAGAATATCCACCCGAGCTACGTCGTTCGGAGAACCCCAGACGATGGGAAGTCTTCGTAGACGTGTCGTGTAATTCGGAAGGATATGGCATCGAAATGGTCTTTACGACTCCGACAGGCCGCAGGATCGTCTATATCTTAAGGCTAGAATTCCCCGTTACTAATAACATAACCGAGTACAAGGCAGTCATACATGCTCTACGAGTGATAATCACACTAGGAATTGATGAAGTGAGACTCACAAGTGACTCACAGCTTATCGTCCGACAGATAAATGGAATATATCAAGCTTCCGATGTATGTATGCAGCGATATCTCCAACTCGCCAAGCATTATATTAGGAAGATACCAAACATCACTTTCCGACACCTTAACATGAGCAATAATAGGCATGCAGATGCCTTAGCTTTTATAGCCTCCATGACGATAGATCCAGAGGTCACAAATGTAAGAATCGAAAGGGTACTACTTCCCTCCATACCCCTAGAAGGAGATATGAAAATCCTTAACATGGACACAACAAGCCAAAACGAGGCTTTTCCTGAGAACAACTGATAAAATACCTAGCCAACGGTGAATTACCAAGCGACCAAAAGCTCGCACACAAAGTAATATCCCGATCAGGAAACTATCAACTCATAGATGGCGTGCTATACAAACAGTCATACCTGGGACCCTTGCTTAGATGCCTTTCCTTTGCTCAGGGCCAGGAAATACTAAAATAAATACACTATGGTTACGCCGGAAACCATAGAGGAGGAAGATCCTTAGCTCACAAAGCCAGGTTACAAGGATATTTCTGGCCTCGCATGAACGAAGACTCGAAACAAATGGCGAAATTATGTCTAGAGTGCCAAAAATTTGGTAAACGAAGGCATGTACCATCAATAGACCTAAAATCTGTGCTTAGCCCCTTGACATTCACCAAATGGTGGGTCGACATCGTCGGACCCCTACGAGCTGGCACGGGGCAACGAAAATACCTAATCGTGGCTACGGATTATTTTACCAAATGGGTAGAAGCCTCACCCCTTAGGCACATTAGAGATCATGACATCTTTAAATTCCTTTTCGAGAACATCATATGCCGCTTCGGTATCCCAGCCGCCATCGTATCAGATAATGGGGCCCAACTCCGAGGGAAGAATATCGATCTCCTCTTTAACTGCTTCAAGATTAGGAAGAATAAATCCACACCAATCTACCCCAAGAGTAATGGCCAGGCAGAGGCCACTAACAAAACCATCGCCGACATGCTCAAAAAGAAGCTAGATGGACATGGGGCTAGCTGGTGTGAGAAATTACACAATGTTTTGTGGGCTTATCGGACCACGCGAAGAGAAGCAACAGGGATGACTCCCTTTTCCCTCACTTATGGAATAGAAACGATCATACCAACTGAAGCGATGATCCCGACAACCAACACCGAGGCTTGGGAAAGGAACCTAAGCTCGGACATGATACTCGCTAAGCTAGACAATCTCGAGGATAACCGAGAAATAGCTCTACATAAAATAAAAAATTACCATCGGAGGTTAGCCCGAGAATACAACAAACGCGTTCACCAGAGGCAATTTAGCCCAGGCGATAAAGTCTGGCGCGAGATCCCTCCATACCAACGCGATGAAGGAAAACTTGCTCCCATCTGGGAAAGACCACTCACAGTCATCGCCAAGGCAGGCGATGGGGCATACAAATTGCTCAAACCTAATGGGGAAGAACTCGAACGCCCCTGGAACATCAAATACCTCAAGCAATACAATGCTTAAACATCTCATCGCTTAGGAAGATAAATCTGAAAATAGGACTCGAATCCTTACTTGTAAAAGGTCATGAAACCTTACTTGAATGTACTAAGGGCTTACGAACCTTCTTTTGAGAATAATAAAATTACTCCTTTTGTGTACTTATTTCTTGCAATTTTTTGCAACTTTTTTTTTTTTTTTCCGATTCACCTTGATTTATTTATTTTTCTTGCAATTTTTTTCTTTTTTTTTTATTTGTTCTTGCATAATCATATCATATTTGCATTATCACAAAAGCCCATCAAGATTATGGCACGGTGCTAGCCACACCTTCCATTCTACAATGAATGATGCGGGTAAAATACCTAAGCTGCCCGAGACGGACACATACCTAAGGCAATTCCATCTAGCCGAATGAAGAAAGATGAAGCGAGGGACACCCTAAGCTACCTAAGACGGGAACAGACCTAAGGTAATGCCATCACGATCACGAAATCGGATGATGTCCTTCCATAACAGGAGATATCCATAATCAAGGTACTCACCTTTGGCTAAGGTAAGAATCACTTGACCGAGATATTGCCCTACAAACAATGGTTAATAAACCTGGGGAAAGTGTAACCTAAACAGGACAATATTAAAAACACCAAGCCCATGAAGGCATTAGGCCAAGGAGAGAAGGGGAATGTGCTATGCCTAAAGCCCAACATCGTAAGAGATGCCCTATCCAATTAATGAACTGATCACTCCTTGGCTTTGTCACCCATGGTGTGACTGATAGTATACATAAAAACCCCTCAGAGCCATCAATATAAAAATATGATGCAGAAATAATGCAGCAAAAAAAAACTATCATATTAACAAGTACTTCCATTACAAGTAGTATTTGCCTCGAACATATGAGGACTTTTTAAACAAAAGTCAGCATAATAACACCTCGTCAGGAGCATCTCACTCGGTATCAACCAGAACCTCAGACGAAATATGGAGCAGCTATATCGCTCGAATGGGGCATCCGCAACTCTAATCTCGGATCTGTACCATCATCACGAACAAAACCAGACTCGTGCAATCCCTCATCGCATGACACATATGCCGACAGACGCTCAGATATAAAACAGGGGCAAGGTATATATAACTTAAAATATTAGGGAAGTATTTTATACCTCCTCAGCAACTCGGGCGATCGGCAAGAAAGAACAATAGCTCACACAGATCATGGATCTTCGAAGGTCGCGACTCATCTCGCATTAACTAAAAACACAAGAACCTATGTCACCTGTTGAATGGAAATCCACGCAGTAGCAGAAAGTGTTTCTAAGCTAAACAGTGTAGAAAATCGCACAAGTATGAAGTATTTCCAAGCTAAAACCGTGTAAAGAAATACAACGGCGGATGGAAATCTTCAAGCAAAAAGACCAATCCACTAGCAGATAAACCAGTTTCTCTAATCCATCAATGGGCTAAAGATGACAAACAAACAGATAGGTCTTTCTGATAAAACATCAGTGATGATCTAGAAACACGAAAAAGAAGAACCCACGAATCAAACAAGTGAGAGGGCATACCATCATGCCCAAGAAGACATAAATAAACACTTCGCCACCATGGAGGACGAGGAGGAAAACTTATACCAGGCATAAGAAACCTTTATGAAAAGGAAAGAGAAAATTAAAAACTCTTAACTCTACAGAAGGGAAGAAAATAATAAAATCCAATTCACCATCAAAAGAAGGATTTTATAGGAATAAAAGTCCTGGGGAAGCTAATCGGTACTTATCCAAAAGAGTTAAGACACGACGACCATAAAAGAAAGAGAAAGACATTCTCTATAAACCTATGGAAAACCAACCGGCACCCCAAGTCCAACAGGTAAAAGCGCACTAAAAGTGCAGACATGGCGATAAAGACGGGACGATTACGAAGTTTTCTCCCCATCATGCCCTTGGCAGGATGAAAAGAAAAGGAGCAAAACGTGAGGGTAAAATACCCGATGGCCACATGTCAACATCTCAAGGGATGGATTCATGATAAGGTGATAAGATAGAAGCACCGAATCATACTCTAAAAAGTGATTTCGTCTGAATTGAGACGCCTGCCACAAACGTTACATGAAGGACGCGTGTGAGGAGTGGTCTAATCGACTCATACGGTAAAGTCTAAAAAGAAAGACTGCATTTAATGAAGGATCAGAGGAGACGGGGACGAATCTACATCGTATCAGAAGACTCGGGCGATCTATACTATAACCTAAAGGTGATGCAGTACGAGGTCCCCAAGGAATAGCAACACGATGACGTACGGAGCGAGATGACTCGGATGGGGAACCAAGTAGGCCATCACGAGGGATAGTATAGAGCTCGTCCGAAGTAATGTGAAGATGTACGATGGATCCACCAGATCGGCGAGACCAGGCCTTCACGAGTTCGAGATAGCAACGCTTGCGAGTTCGACCGAGCAGTGCTCTAACACATTTATCCAACCAAAACCTGATTCCCTTCCCATTTTTCAAATGAAAGATAATATGTTCATGCAAAGAATTGGTAGAATTGAGAACCGTTTTCCACATACCTCTTCCATATTGTTTTGAGTCATCAGTAGGCAATACAATTTCGACATTGTTCTTAAATTTTTGTTGCACTATCTTCCTCCACAAACTTTTTCTTTCCTTTGAATACCTCCAAACCCATTTAGCTTTTAAAGCATTGCTTGTAAGTCATAAATTCTTCACTCCCAGACCACCTTTATTTTTTGGTTTACAAATCTTTATCCATGCCACCCAACACATCTTCCTTTTGTCTTCAGTAGAACCCCATAAGAAATTTCTCATCAGACATGTCAGTTTCTTCTCTATATCAGCTGGCATATTGACTAGAGAAAGTAAGTAAATAGGAAGACTAGAAAGGCAATTCTTGATCAACACCAACCTACCAACTTTAGACAGAAATTTCTTCTTCCAAGGAGGAATCTTCACCTCCATTGTTTTTAACACTTAATCCCAAACAGAAGTACTACTAGCCACAACACCAAGAGGTAAACCCGGATATTTAATTGGAAAATATTTCATTCTACAACCAAATCCTAAAGCAAGGTCTTCAACAAACTCATCAGCACCAACACTCACCATATAACTTTTTCCAAATTTAATTTCATGCTAGTTATCATCTCAAAAGTATTTAAGATAATTAATAACTTCCTCACTTCAACAACATCAACATTGATAAAAAATCAATGTATCATCAGCAAACTGAAGATGTGAAACCATAATTCCATTTTCAACCACTTGAAAACCATGAATTTGATTCCTTAAAACTGCATCATTCATTAGCTTAGAAAGAATCTCCACAACCAACAAAAATAGAAATGGGGAAATAGAATCACCCTGTCTCAAACCTTTAGAAGGTTTGGATTTGTCAGTTGAACTTCCATTAACCAAAACAAAAATATTAGATGTTGAAATACAACACTTCATCAAAGATATCCACCTCCTCCCAAAGCCATGTTTCAGCAGAATACACTACAGAGAACTCCATTTAACATTATCAAAAGCCTTTTCCATGTCTATTTTACAGAGAATACCAGGTAATTTTGACTTCAGCCTACTATCAATGCATTCACTAGCCACCAAAACATCATCCAATATTTGTTTGTCTTTTACGAAGGCTCCCTGGTAATCTGAAACTAATTTAGGCATCACTGTCTTTAGCCGATTAGCTAGGATTTTAGAAAGAATTTTATAAGCATTTCCCAATAAACTTAGAGGCCTAAAATCTTTGGAAGTACATGAGTCTTCTTTCTTAGGAACTTAAGTCATAAAAGAGCAATTAAGCCTCCAATCCCAAGATCCAAACCTATAAAACTCCTCCATAAGCTTCATAAAATCATTCTTGACCACATGCCAGCAAGCTTTAAAGAACTCCACAGAAAATCCATCAGGGCCTGGAGCCTTATTAGAACCACAATGTTTTATTACCTTGAAAACCTCTTCCTCAGAAAAATCTCTCTCCATCCAGTTCATCTCCTCTTCACTTATTTTAGGAAAATGCAACATGTCTAGAGAAAAAGAAGTATGATTATGCTCAGAGAACAAGTCTTCATAATAGATTCTCAACTCCAGCTTAATTCTCTCTTGATCAAAGCAATCTTCACCTCAAATTTCTAACTTAGCTATAGTGTTTCTCTTTCTCCTGCCACTTGCCATCTTGTGAAAATAAGAAGTATTATCATCCCCAAATTTGAAATCATTTTGTTTAGCTCTAGCAAGCAATTTTATAGCTTCCATAACTGTAGAGAACCGCAAGAACGTCAACGCTATTAGACCAGTCAAGATACGATTTAGCCGATAATAACGTAATTAATTAAAAATGAGTAATAAATTTAATAAAAATTAATAAAATAATAATATGGACATTAAATTAGTACCACTGGATAGATCTCGAAAAGTTACGCAAATGGACTAGAAGAACGCGCAAATCAGATATCGATAGAAGAAGATATCGCACTCGAAAGATGAGAATTAATCAAAACTTCTGTTGACTTTGACCGCGACCGTTGACTTGCATAGACCGGACCTATGGTTAGTAAATAGTCACCCCTTAGTAATCTTAATGGGATAGTAATAGTAAATTTTGATCTGACCTAGATTGGGTTAAATTAAGTGGTAATTATATAATTACCCTTACTCTTGACTGACCTTCACAACTACCCTTGACACCAATAATAATACCCCTCCGGTTCTAGAATGAATTATTAATCCCAGATTCACCCTCCCCACATTTATTTCATTGTATATCTATCCCTACATATTTCCCCTTCTTCTTCTTCTTCTTCTTCATTTCTAATTAGCAGCGAACCATCCATCTCCATCGCTCCACCACCACCACTAGCATCTCCATCGTCACCACCTCTGCAAATACTCCCACATTCGCCGCCGACAATCGAGAAGTATCAGTAACATATGATACCTTCTTCTTATTCTATAATTGATTTTTAAAATCAGATCCAAATAAATCCAGATCTGATTTTTTAGGTTTTGAAATCAAGTTTTGAGCAAAGTCTGTAAATGATTGGTGGTCGCTGTTGGCATTGAAGATGGTGATGTGATTCGTTTCGATTAAGAAAAGGGGATCTGAGAGCTTCTACGATAAAATTGATCCGAGACAGTGTAGATGATGGGTTTAATGCGCGATTGAGTTAAAGGAGATAAAATTCAGTTGAAGAAATTGATACGGGATTGAACTTGTTACATCCTTGGATGGTTGATTTTCGAAGGAATTGGAGGTGTGTCTGATAGGTGATTGCTCAAGATTTTGGGCAGAATCGAAATAGAAAGAAGAAGGCAGGATGGGTATTACTGTGGTGTGAGTGATTGAAGATTGAAGTAGAACTAGAAAAACAAATCGTAACCAAAACTGATACACAGAGATGCAGGCGAGGTAAATTGAATTTCGAGATGGTTATGTTATGTGAATCAATGGGATATGTTGGAGATGATGAACCTGTTGTTGCTGAGAAGTAATGGGTGTGTTCGAATCTAAAGCTTCTAATGCTTCTAATGGATTATGATTAAAATGATTAGATGAATGTGTAGGAATTACAGGGAATGTATATGGAATTATGAAGAGAGGAGTAATGATGACTTTGTATTGGAGATGATGGTGGTGGTGTGTTGTGAAGGTGCTGGTGGTGGCTTATTTTGCAACTATTTTAGCTTCAGGAGCAGATTTGGGGACTACTACATTGGGATTATGTATATTTGGGGACTACTACATTGGGGATTATGTATATATCAGGTACTGAAATCACCAACAATGCATGATATCAACTATTTATGGGATCAACTCCTATTGTTGACCATTTTTTATCGGATCAACTATTGTTGTTGATCCATTCACTGGGATCAACTTCCATTGTTGACCCAAAAAAGTTGGAGTATTTTTTCACTTATTGTGTCAACAAAGGAAATTGATCAACTTTGGTTGTTGACACCAGATTTTGGGATCAATTTTGGTTGTTGACCTCATTCACTGGGATCAACTTCCATTGTTGACCCAAAAAAGTTGGAGTATTTTTTCACTTATTGTGTCAACAAAGGAAATTGATCAATTTTGGTTGTTGACACCAGATTTTTGGATCAACTTTGGTTGTTGACTCCATTCACTGGGATCAACTTCCATTGTTGACCCAAAAAAATTGGGAGTATTTTTCAGTTATTTTTTAGACAAATAAAGTTGATCAACTTTGGTTGTTGATACCAGATTTTTGGGATCAACTTTGGTTGTTGACTCCATTCATTGGGATCAACTTCCTTTGTTGATACACAAAAACTTGAATATGTACTAGTAAAGTTATTTTTGAACTTTTAATTTTGGATCAACTTTAGTTGTTGAAACCAAAATTTGGCGGTGGTGGCGGCGGCGGCGGAGTGGTGGTGGTGGCGCGGAGTTGTGGTGGCGGCGGCGGAGTGGTGGTGGCGGTGGCGGAGTGGTGGTGCAATGGTGGTAGTGGAATGGTGGCGGTGGAATAATGGCGGTGAAGTTGATAGAGAAAAAAAAATTGTATTTTGAAATTAAAAAAAATATTATATAAGTGAGGGTATTAAGGTAATCTATTTTTATATGGATAAGGTTTTTAAATGATAGGAGTATATTTATTGTTGTATAAGGGTATATTTGTTGGGTGTGAAAACTAAGAGTATCTAATTAATATACCCTCTAATCCAATTCTTAAGAAAATGTTTCAAAGTTTGAAGCTTCTTGAAAAACACAAAACTGGCTTGCCCTTGAAAATTCATCATACCCCACCATTCTTCCACCTTTTTAATGAAGTCTTTGTGAAAAATCCAACTGTTCTCAAACTTGAAATATGGTTTACAACTTACCATTGGATTTGTGACAATCATAATAGGTTTGTGATCTGAAGTGACCCTAGTCAAAGCAGTTGAACAGCTTCCTGAAACTTCTCATCCAAATGTATTAAAAATAAAAATCTGTCCAACCTGCAAAGTAAAGGGTTAACACGCATATCTGACCATGTAAAAGCACCTCCAATCAAAGGCAAGTCCACCATCTCTTGACCATAGATAAAATCATTCAAAAAAGAATTATTCCTTGCATCACCCTCTCCTATATTTCGCTCTCCAGCAGACCTGACTGCATTCATGTCACTTGCAAAGCATATAGGAACAGACCACCAATGTTTGACCTCCTCCAAATCCTCCTATCCCTCTCATTGTAATCACAGGGAGAATAAAAATTACATATTGCCCACTGAAAACCATTGGATGTGGAATTAAAAGCAGAAGTAATATTATTGTAACCCATTGTTTCATCAATTTTATTGAATTTTGTCTTGTCCCATATAGAAAGTAAACCACCACTACTCCCCACTGAAGGATGATAAGACCAATCAAAATCCGAGTCATACCATAATTTCCTAATAAACCACTGATTCATCTTCATAATTTTAATTTCTTGGATCAAACAGATGCAACATCTCTGAGTCGCAATCAGATCTCTAATAGCCACTATTTTATCATAAGAATTAAGCCCACGAATATTCCAACATAAAATTTTAAATTCCATTAGAAACACTTACATTTTCTTGCACCATTTCAGCTACAACAATTTGATTACCTCCATTGTATTCAATCATAGCCAAACTCCTCTCCTCTTCGGCAACCATGATATAATGTTATCACACTGATTATTAATTTATATATTAGTTGGACCCTATTGGAAACTTAAAATTTTTATTATCTTATAAATTTAGCGGGGTTATTAATTTAGCACACTGTTCCAAGTCGGGATTGGCAAAATATATTATCTTAGCGAAATTATTAATTTATCGCGGATTAATTTAACGAAATTCTAATGTATTGCTATTTTACTAAACAAGCCTGACAGTGAAAACTGATGGAATGTCTGGGACCATTTTAATGGTGTCAAGAAACAGTGGATCTTTCTATCCAATAGTCTATATATATTATAGGTCGAGGACCATTTTAATGGTTGGAATTTGGAATGGCAATGTATTCGGCCTACGCATATGTCGAGGAGTTTGAAAGCTTAAGCCAGATGGTTTTAGTCAGGATGGAACAAAAGATGGATGCCATTTCAGAGAGAAGCAAGAGTTCTAACTCGCACATCTTGAAAAAAGGCTTCTATTAAATATAGCCCACACATTTATTAACCATAACCCATATAAAATAAGTGCTTAATCTAACCAAACAGACCTTTATAATCATTCGATATAGCCCACGAAATTATGTCTAATTATTATATATAGCCCATAATAAATCCCTAAATCAACATCAACAAAAAAAAAAGATAAAAAAAGTTAATTATCTAATCAAATTTATGTAACATATTTGACATAATTAATGTTTTTTAAAAATAATCAACACCCTCAATCAATTTTAGAAGAAAAAAAACATCATCTTATGGATTTTTTCTTTTTATAGATTTTGTTCAAGGAGTTCTAGGAGAATGGTCCTAGGAAAAGAATTAAAACCTAGTTAATTCCATTTCGATTGACGTTATTGTGGAATTATTCTAAGAGAACAATTAGAATATACACCCTAATCAATTTTGATGTAGTCATGATTAAGAAAAATTTATTTTAGAGAACATAAGAATTAGAGTTTATTTTATTTTGGGGAAGAAGGAAGAATTAGGGTTTATATATAATCGTTTAATTTGTGAGAATACTCAATTATAATTAATTTTAAGTATGATTAAGAAAAAATAATTAGGGTTTATTTTGATTTTGAGTAAGAAGATCTAAGCTTAATTGTTAGCAAAAAATTAAGACTTGTTTGATTTTTCATTTTAACTTTTGGTTTTTCATTTTAACTTAAACTTTTTGGGCTATGGTTAATAAAAGTGTGGATTACATTTAAGAGAAGCCTGAAAAAATTTCCCAGCTAGATTTGGCAATTCAGAGCGCTGGTAGCAGATCTCATCCGTTCACCCAAATGGTAGAATGAAGTTATCTGAGATTTGAACTGTACAAAAATAAAAACACTAGAGGCGATTTGTTGTCTAACCTATTGAGTATAGAGCATATATGATGTTGCCCTTATGTTTCCTGGAGCACATAAATTACTGTAGAGTTTCCGGTCCAAATTTGATACCAAAACTATGAACTGACCTACCAAAATTTTAGGTTCGCAACAAAAACACAAAAAACACTAGTTACAGTTTTTGCAAAACACCCTTGTCCATCTCTTAATAAGTAGCTAGCTTTGCTTTAGCAATTATTAAAGCTTTAGACTTTAGAATGCGAAACAAAAGGCGATGACCAAACTGCAGAAGACGACTAATTTGGGAAGAAAATTTCCCACCAAACCTTCGGAAATGATTAACCTACCGAGGGAAGAAATCCCGAAAAATCCCGACCCTCACATGATTACGGGACCCACCACCAAAACAGTGGCCCCTGTTAATTTCCCGCCCCAGATTTGTGAGAGTCAGTAGACTCTTCGGGGTAAATCCCTCGGTTGGTTTATCACTCCCCTAAACCTCTGTTGAATAACAGAGTGAGGCAAGGACTACAAGGATAACAAAAATTACAAATCTTTTTCTTTTGATAAACTTTTTTAGAAATCACAAACACCAAACATCAAAATCCTACCTAGCAGTCTGAAGAACCTATTAATTAATACTGAGTCAATATTTTTACACAAGAAAATTAATCAGATATTATACAAAAAAACTCGATTTCATGCCTCACTCTTCGTTTCTCCGGTTGGAAACTGAAACTTTTGGTTCACTCCAACGTCCCGATAAACCCGAATCTTAGTGCCATAATGCTAATTGAACTTCAAATTATAGCGTTATTGTGGTCGTGGGAACACAAAACAAAATAAGTAAAGAGTTTAGGAACTCTAGGAACTGATAATGAGATTTAAAATCATCCAACTTGTTCGCACAACTTTAAGTAATGTCTTTAAAAGAAACAATACTTGTACTTGCCTGATCATGCAGAAGAAATGTGAGACGGTTAGAAAATCAATAACAATAAAATGTCAGATGGTTAGAAAATCAATGATCTCCAAATGTATCACCACCACTCCTATATACTATTAAACTTTGACTTCTGAATATATTTGCCCATTACCAACGGAAGATCATCTAAAGAATTAAAGGTCTGGATAAAAAAAGTTCCCACGTTGAATGACGAGAAAATCATTGCTTCTTATTAGCCGAAATAGGCTTTTTTTGAATTGTGGTAATTATATAATTAACTATTCTTTTGATGGGCTTCACAAATACCCTTATCCATCAACAATTATACCCCTCACTTTCTAGAAGGAAATATATTTAGTTGAGAGTTCCAAATTTACCCTCTCTCCGTATTAGAGATATTAGATCTGAAATCCAAACAAAAATTCCAGAGGAAGACACGGATCGCGAGTGAAGACGAATTCCACCATCGGCACCTCCACCACCACCAACACCTCCACCACATCCATCATCAGCTCCAGCACCATCTCTTAGTCCACCGTCAAACATTCAAGTAGTAACCTAATTTGTAACCTAATTTCATTTGAAAGAGAGTGGAATAATCATCTAGAAATAATTTTTTATTGAAATTAGTCGAATAATCAACTGATCAGATTAAAAGATAATCATTATCATGAGTCGTTCATCTTTTTCTTTTCGATTTTAAGAAATATTTCCAAGTCCAGATGAAAATTCAACGGAGATTGCATTTTAGGATTCGATTATGGAAATTTCGGTAAGGAGAATATGAAATTTTCAATTTTGTTTAATTAAAACCTAGTAACTAATCTGTTAGACGCAATTTTTGTTTACTATATGTGTTTATATCATTTTGTTTAGGCTTTGATTTCTGTCCTAATTTAAATTCAACAATCTATATATATCGAGTCTTAACTAATTATGTGTTTATTAGACAATGAGGCACCCACTTCATGTCATTCTTTCTCTTAATTTGTTTTCTTACTGATTTTAAAAGTAAAATCCACACTATATGAAATTGATTTATCCATAGAATAATCATTTTTAGGACGAAATCTCAACTTGGTTTAGAAGATAAATTTGATGCATCTTTGTCAACTTCGTTTATGTACAAAAAGAATTTATAAAAGCATTTTTGATGCACTAACAGTTATGATATGTAGTAGTGGAGGTGATGTTGGGGGAGTGTTGGTGGTTTTGAGGCTGGTATTGTAAACTGCAGTGGAACTGGTGATATGAAGGTGGCAAGGACTGGTGGTGATATAGTTGTATGCAGTGAGGATCAGGTACTGGATATGCATGGTGGAGTTAATTAGTAATAGTATGGATTAGGTACTGGAGATGGGGAGGTGGTGAGTTGTAGTTTGGGGGAACTAGAGATGGTGGTGACTTGTCTTCAAATAGAACAAGGGGTTCTTGTTTCATCTAGGTGGTTAATTCGGAAGCTTTAAATTTGTTGCATGCAGCAAATGGAGTTTAAAATTGGACCTGCACTATTACTGGCTTGTTAATATTTTGTGTATGTTCGTCGTTTTTTGTTGTGGTCATTCTTGTTTAGCCCTCCTCTCTGTGGTTTTAAGTTTAACTTTACAGTACTACCCCTTTATAGTATATGCTTATGGTCAAGGAAAATGAGATTCAACTTCTCATTACTTTGGTCTTAATTATTTTTGTTATTGCAGAGTAACACCCTTTCGGAATCTATTGGTAAAACCTTGGACAAAGACGAGTCAAAAGAGGAAAATGAAATTCAACTTCTCAATAAGCAGGTGACTGTATTAGCTCTCCTATCCTCTCTACTGCACAAAACTAATCATCGCAGTTTCTTCGTTTTTATTTTTGTGAGTAACCTTTATTTCTTGATTCAACAATTTTAAGATAGATATTTTTTTTTAATAATAAGCGCAAATGATATCATTAAATGGTAGGAAATTTATGCATAATGATCTCAAATTTTAGAACATATCGAAATTCTAAATAAATAATTAAAGCTTTTGAACTTTTCTAATTAACCGAGCCAATTAACTTTGCCAATGAAGATACTAATAGATTTAATTTGCTATCCATGTATACAGGTGATAAAAAATATAATGACTGTACTAATAGATATAATTCACCAGTACTAGAGAACATGGTGAATAATTGGTGATTGAAGATACTCTTTTTCCTCCATCGAATGATTTTCAATATGTTTTGCGTAAGAAGAATTAAAAACAGGGAATTTACATGAACGCTCTTAAAAAGAGTTTTCGGATGAAACAGTTTACATAAGTTTGTTGATGTAATTTCTTGTTTTTTCAGTTCTTTTTTTTTTTTTTTCATTTTCTATTATGCTTCTTTTTTTCTTTGATGGAGAGATTGACTTATGTCTTCCTCTATTTCTGTTTTCCTTTTATGAATAAAATCTCCTTTAAAATTGGAATAGAAAAAAGAAAGTCCCAAGATTAGCTTTGTAGGTTAACGGAGAAGGAAATTCTAGGCACATCACATTTAACTTGATTTTTACTCCTAAAGGAGATTATTGGATCATCAATATGATGTACTTGTAAATGCCATACCTGGAATTCACCACATGCTAATCAACCGAGTTTTTTTTAGTTTTTCATTCTTTTGGTTAAGTTTCCACCTATATCTCATTCACGTATGCTTAAAAAAACCAAACAACATGCATGAGTATGTTTTTGCCAAATCTTACGCGCTAATAAAAGACAGGATAGCTAGGTCTACACAAATGTCTACTTATTACTTTCGCTGGTATTATTTTTAAGGGAATAGATAGAATTCTCTCGAGAAGACAA
This sequence comes from Papaver atlanticum, assembly GCA_023531105.1. Taxonomy (NCBI): domain Eukaryota; kingdom Viridiplantae; phylum Streptophyta; class Magnoliopsida; order Ranunculales; family Papaveraceae; genus Papaver; species Papaver atlanticum. Next base: position 2,056,585 of record JAJJMB010008487.1, on the reverse strand, counting down.
GATAACAACACACGCAAAACAATTAACTAAATTTTCACTGAGACGATATGTCAATGATCTTTTTGTGATTCATTCACTTGGTCTTGGCGACCTTCATAAATGAAAGTCATTTGGTGGTTTGTTATATATATTTTTTTTAAATATTTGTGTTCCAATTAGATCTTAATTAATACACTGCACAGTTTTAGCATAGGGTATGAGGGTCCATAGAAAGTCTACTCATATAAGATGGTAACAAATGGTTGCAAGTATTTATTTATTTTGTGTTTTTTAAACCAATTTTACTCCGGAAGTTTTCAAGAGAGTTTAAACGACAAACAAAGGCAGTAGTCTGTAGTTGAACCAACTAAGGCTCAGTATGGGTTGATATTCAGAATCCAACTGTGAATCTCGGAAACCATACGAGATTTGCAATTGAAACCACAATTACATTGAGATTTTGTTCAAATTTCCAATAAAAAAAAGCTAAAAACTATTTTCATAACGGTACGTCTGAACCGGGTGGGAATGAGAATGTTATTTTTTTCTTTTTGATGCCAGAATCAGAAAGGCATTGCAGATATCAAAAATATATTGTGCCACGTGGCACAATATTAAAGGTAGAACAACTTATTATGGATTCTTAGATTGCTTAATTATGAAAGCTATCTTCATCAACGTGTGGTGCACTATTAAAGGTGGGAGTAGCAAAGTATGCTACAATAGAGTACACCAAATCAATACAAAGATTGCTTAATTGTTAAGCAATAGGCTATAATATAGGCACATGGATGTGTCTGTTTGTCAGTGGAGCTGAACAGTCTGCACCCCAGAATCATCTCCTGCAACCGGTGGTGTTTCCAGTTTTTCATTTTATTGATTCTTTTTTAAAAGCGAAAAAAATATATTCATACATACTTTTCAATCTGGCAGTGCTATTCAACTTCCTCTTTTCCACCTCTATACAATCTAAACTCCATATCTGGGGAATGGTGACCCATCTATACCTAATTGTGAATACGAAGGTGGAAAAGAAGGAGTCGAATGGCGTTTCGTTTTCATTTGATACTTCTTTATTGCTGAAGTATATATACTTTTTTTCGTATATACTCTTTTTCTTTTTCCAAACTTTCTGCGTAGGAAATGTCAACACAGTTACGCAGATGCCAGATTACTACTTCCCGCAAAACTTAGACCCAAAGACTTTACAGAATGCAAATAGAAAGGCACATAAAACAAAAAAGAGAAATGACAAAAATTCATTTAAATGATATGTCAAAGTGATGCTTTTTGTTACTCTCACTCCGTGTGTTACTTTCATGAACGATTTTTGTACCAGTCTTTTGTTATTTTATAGTTTTAATCACTTCTAATTAGGGCTATACAAGAACCGAGCTGAACCGTCAAACCGGACCAAAACCGATGAAATCGGACCGAAATCGTGCCGAACCGTTCATCCAACGGTTGGTCACAGTTTGTATTTTCCTAACCGTTAGATCTTCGGTTCAGTTAACAATTTGAACCTTTAAACCGGAAGAATCGAACCATATGAACCGGGATAATAATACCCATTGATATAAAATGTAATTAATCCTAGCCGTTTATGATACATATATAAAGAATACTAACATAAACCCTAAAGCTAAAGGAAAACCTCCCTCTATCGTTCCGCAGTCTTTTCTTTTTCATTTTCTCACACCACCTCCTCCCATGCTACTTCACCACCATTAATACCACCACAACTCATCTTCTTCTTTTCTCCTTCTCCTACTACTACTACTACAAGGATAATAATCAGCGGTTCCTTCTTCTTCTTCTTCTTCTCCATCAGTACCCTATAGATATGGATAATGTTACAATATTTATTTTAGATATGAGGTTTGGGTGTTTGCTTGATTTTTAGAATCTGAGTTTAATGCTACAATATTTGTTAATTTTATTATGAAAAAAGAGAAGTACAAAGGGTTTTAATTATAATCACCATTAATATCAGATTCGAAAAATCCTAGGTTTTGGTCTTCATGATAATGGAAACCCTAGGCTTTTAAATTGGGAGGTTTCATGATAATTGTAAGTTCTCAAAAAAAATCAATAGTTGTTACAGAGATGTTTGGAGAGAAGTAAGCTTGAAGGAAACAGCTATTAGACTTATTTGTGATTCTATTTAACCTTTGTTCTTAAGTTTTAATCTTAAGCTTGTTTATAACCTTAATTTTAATTTTATAATGATTGAATTCTTAAGTTTGTATGTGAAATGAATGATGAAATGAAGATTGAATACCTGTTAGAAACTTAAAGTTGCAGGTTAGAACCCTAATTTTTTTATTTTAATTATTTGGAATTCTGGAACGGTTAAAACCGTAAAAAACCGTACTGAGTCAGCTCGGTTAAAAACCGAACCGTTCACGAGACAGTTCGGTGGCAGTTTTGATTTTGGAAACCGTTCACCTTACAGTTCGGTCGGCAGTTTCACCTGAAAACCGGACCGACCGACCGTTGTGTATCCCTACTTCTAATAGAGCGTTTGGATACAATTTTTCTTCTGACTTCTGCTTCTCCAGAAGCACAAGTCAGAAGTCCATATATTTTGCTTCACAAAAAGTCGACTTTTCTGCTTCTAGAAGTCGTTCTGAAATTCCACACCCAAACTGACTTCTTGCTTTTTGACTTCTAGAAGTCAAAAAACTACTTCTGGATGTGTATCCAAATGCGCTATAAATGTATTGTATAGTTGTGGTATATAGTCCATCTATAAAATGTGTTGGCTCAACAAAACCCAACCCGTAAATTTACGTGCTTAGCAAATTGTGTGTTGTGCCAGAAATTGACACATGCGATGGTAAAGAACGTGCATTGTGCAATAAAGATAACAGTGTTGCGGGCAGATTATTGGTAACCGTTTGTTGCATTTGATGCCCCAAAGGAGGGAAGTCCTCAGATACTTTAACATGTATCAATATTTCGCTAACTTGTGTTTTTTTTAGCTGAATAATTTACTATTAGATACTATGAGTAGAAGTGTTTCCGTTTCTCTGGAAATAAAAATGAATCACAAAAATAAATAGCAAAAAACTTAATTTTCACTTTACAGGAAGTTAACTTTTTTGTTTTTGAAAACCATTTTGAATTTGTGTCTCCGAACGAATTCTAAATTTTTAATTTTGAAAGTTAGAAAATAAGTTCTCAAAAATGTATCCTACACTGATAAAGGTCTGATTGTTTCTTCTTTTTTGGACAACAAATTGTTAAGACTATCAACTCACAAGTGACGAATTAATAATGCATAGAATAAAATAGTGAAGTTAGACAATCGAACACCTTAACGACCAAAATATTCACATAACCAATAGGAAGTCTAGAGTGAAAAGGCGCAGATTCTGTCGATTTGGATTTTCTTCAATAGTATCTCTCTAAAGAAAAATGACTCGCCTACAGACCAAACCAAATCACAAATTAGTTGCACTGATGAGCTTCCTTATTACTCATAATTCTCCACAAAACGATACCAAAATCATCCAAAGAAAGATTTTTTGTGTTTTTTTGTAATAAGCCCGAATGATATGTAATAAATATCATTAATTGGTAGGAAATTTATACACAATGATCTCGAATTTTAGAATATATCAAAATTCTAAATAAATAATTAAAGCTTTTGAACTTTTCTAATTAACCGCGCCAAATAATATTGTCAACGCGGATATTAGTAGATTTAATTTGCTATCCATGTATATAGATGATAAGAAATATGATGATTATACTAATAGATATAATTCGTCAGTACTAGAGCAAATGGTGATCGAAGATACTCCTTTTCCTCTATCGAATGATCTTCAACTTGTTTTGTGAAAGAAAAAAACCAAAACATGGAATTTACATGAAAAACTCCTAAAAAGAATTTTCCGATGAAACATTTCACCATATGATTGAAGATACTCCTAACAAATGTGCCATCGTTTTCTATTATATATTGCAAAACTTGCATCTCACAGGTGCTGAATTGTGACTGGTAGCCCACAACGTCCAAGACACTTTGAGAGGAGTTACCTTTGGCCAATAAATTGGGAAGTCCTGATAAGTTCAAAAAATAAATTGGGACAGCTTAATTGTGACTGGTAGCCCACAACATCCAAGAAACTTTGAGAGGAGATACCTTTGGCCAATAAATTGAGAAGTCCTGATAAGTTCGAGAAACAAATTGGGACAGCTTCTGTTGTTTTTCAATTGAATTAAAATTTGCAAACATCAATCCCTTTTGACACCTGGTCTTGTAATTAAATTTCTTGTCTGGAAAACCGAAACTCAAAATTTACTCTCCAGTATCTCGGATTTACCATAAATGTTAATGTTGTTGTATGCATTATACGGTGTTGGAACTCAAAATCAAATCAAATCAAATCTAGTAAAGTAATCAAATCTGATAAAAGTGTTTAGTTACTCTTTTGAGCTTTCAAGTTAAAACAAATATATACCTTGTTAGCAAAGCAAGGTGAGGTGATTTGAAGTATACATCGCAAAATACTAGATAAGAAGATAACTTGTGTTGTATATATAAAAACCACAAAACTTAAGACATTGACTACAAATAGTACAAAGAAACAATAATGTCCTGATCATGCACATATTTTGCCACATGCATGGTTAATGCATACAACAACAATAACATTTCAAATGGTTATGAAATTTGATACATATGTATTTTAAGTACTGTAATGATTTTCTGCCATTTTTTTGGTTAAGTAACCTGTTTTACCAAAACATTCATACTTGCATGCTTAAATCATTTTTGTATGATTCATTCTTAAATGCTACCTTTGTCGTTAACATAACTCCTTCTAAGTTACTTGGTTACAAAACCCCTTATGAAGTGTTGTCTCACAAATAGCCTGATTTTTCCATCAAGTTTTTGGGTGCACCTGTTATCCTTTCTTAGGTCCTTATAAGAAATATAAACTCCGCCCAAAATTTGCAAAATGTACTTTCATTAGTTACAACCCAATGCACAAATATTATAAGTTCTTTTAAAACTCTACTAAAAGACCTTCATTTCTAGGCATGTTTTGTTTGAAAAAACGACATTCCCATTTTGTACTTGCACTTCAAAACCATCTGACCTTGAAAACAACACAACTACTCTACCCATATCTACTTTTCATGACTCATTACCTACAACTGGTACACCTAACCAAACTGATACATACTTCTTGAATTGATGGTTTTGAGTCATCTGATGTCACTCCCATATCACCAACACAACTAGATGAACCCTCATCTACTACCAACACCCCATATGGTTCCATTGTTCCTCTTCATCCTATGGACACAAGATCAAAAATGGGCATCATTACACCAAAACATCTACCTGACTTTGTTGCACACCATATAGTAGATCATCCTCTTCACTCTACATTCATCAGTGAGCTTCAAATATTCCTTTCAGAGTCCTGTTGATCTGGAGACTTTCCATGGATGATGAACATAATGATCTTCAACATAATAATACTTAGTCTCTGGTTGAATATCATCCCTCTATGAATGTTCTAGGATGCAAATGGGTTTACAAAGTCAAGCTTAACTCAGATGTCAATGTAGAGAGGTGTAAATCAAGACCGGTAGCCAAAGGGTTTCATCAAGTGGATGGTGTTGACTTCAATGGTACTTTCAGTCCAGTGGTGAAAGCAAGTATAATAAGGATTCTACTCACTATTGCAGTTTATAATGGTTGACAAATGAAGCAACTTGATGTCACCAATGCATTTTAACATGGGGATTTAAATGAAACTGTTTATATGCAACAACCACCTGCCTATGTGGATCCAACTAAGCTCAAGCATGTATGCAAACATCACAAATCCATTTATGGACTCAAACAAGCTCCTAGAGCTTGGTTTGAGAAATTCAGTGTCTTTCTCATCAATGTTGGGTTTATTATGAGTGAGTCTGATCACTCTTTATTTATGTATTTCTTTGGAAATGATGTGATCCTACTTCTTCTTTATGTGGATGACATAATACTCATTGGGAACTCTTCTTATCTGCTTACAAGATTTGTTTCTACTCTCAGCACCTCTTTTGAAATGAAGGATCTGGGTGACTTACACTACTTATTATGAATGGAGGTTACTAAGTCCAACTGCAGCAAAAACTTACTTCTCACTCAAGGAAATATACACTTGAACTTCTTGAGAAGACTACTATGTTAGACTGCAGGCCTTCTCCTACACCAGTCTCAAGTGGCACTAGACCATCTCTTCTTGCTGGTGAGTTACTTCCAAATCCATCTATGTATAAAAGCATTGTTGGGGCCTTACAAAACTTAACACTTACCAGACCAGAAATGACATTTGATGTTAAATATGCATCCCAATTTCCTCATGCACCCACCTATAAACATATGCTCTTAGTCAAGAGGATACTTAGATATCTCAAATCCTATCTAGGTTCTGGTATTAGAACAAGCTCAGGTGATATTACTACTATCTCTGGTTACTCTGACTTGGATTGGGATGGCTGCCCTGATTCGAGAACATCCACCATTGGCTATTGTGTATTTGTTGGCTCCATTCTTGTTTCATGGTAGTCTAAGAAACATCCAAAGGTTTCTGATAGACGCATTTATGTGTCTATTTTCATCTCTATTGTATATATTGTTAGTACCCATTTTTGTACTTATTAGGGTGTTTTATGTGTTTATAGGTATTTTTGGGCAATAAACATTTTTGGAAAAAATCGGCTCGAAAAGTTGTCTAAAGGCACCCAAGGGACATTTGTTATTCGGACTCTCAGTTTGGATAAGGGGCACCTCCGTTGGGCACCTGCTATTCGCACCCCCGGTTTGGTTAGGGGGACACCCTTCTTCATCGTTTGAAATATATTTTTGGCGGGAAAATAAACTTATTTCTCTGTCAAATTTTCGATCGATTATTGGACGTGATTTAGTGAGATTCAATCCCTGAAACTTAATGGGTAGACGTGATATGACCATAGAAAGTTGTTATGGGTGTCTATTTGGATTAGAATTGGCTGTAATCATCGCATGGAGCAAAACAGAGTTACACACATTTTCACGGGATAACATGAATTACAGTGAGTTCGATGCCTGTAATGCACGAGTTTGGAGTGTGTTTGACCGTAATGTATACAAATAAGGAGATTTGACTTCTAAAAACGCGTGGAGGAGCTAAACAGAGAATGAAAATCTTGATTATTCTCGTACCATGAATAAAAGATATTGTGAATATTTTGGAATTAATGGAGGAGATTCAACGCCTGTTTTTGGTATAAATAGAGTCCCTGGGAGACTTAGAGAGGGTGTGGAGAGTTTGGGGGAGCTGAGGAGAGCCAGAGAAGAAGAAATCACAAGTTGCAGAACTCGGTTTCTGCTGCTGCTGCTGATGATGAACGCGAAGAACAAAAGCCTGTAAAGGAAAGTCGTTGAAAACTGTCGCTTAATTGACACAGTTCCCAACTCCTTCCCAGCGACCGCAAAACAGTGTCTACATCACTTCTATTTTATCGTTCATTTTGAGACGATTTTTGTGCGTCGCAGATTCCTGTTTTTCACCATTTTCTTTTTTTCTCTCCATTGTAAACACCATTTGAGCTATAAATAAATCTTTTGAGCGTGTTTTCATCATGATGAGCTAAACCCCAACACTGGGACGACGGAGGAGGTTGAACTTCATACATGGGTAAATTTGTTTTATTCTTTTTTTATGACTTTTGCACTAAAATTAATTGAAATATGATTCGATTAAATTAGTTGTCATTTGATTAGATGGGTCATGCTTAGCTTAGGTGATTTGATGTCCCATGCTTAACATTTACAATCAATGTTTTGAGAATCTACCTTGGCAAAAATAGAGTCCATGTTTACCTTATGTTATGGAGATTGGCTGAATCCTTAGTTCCAGTACCTCTCGCCCATTGTTTAATATTTTTGTATATAATTTTTATTAATTTTAAAAACTTGAATCTTCACAAGTCTCAACGAACCTTTTACTACAACAAAGTTGAAATCACATCAGTTTCCAAGTCATCCACTAAAGCAGAATATAAAGCCCTCTCTTGCCTTGCTTCAGAGGTTATGTGGATTGCAACATTACTTGAGGAACTGAACATTCAGGTTTCTACTCCACACCATCTTTTATGTGACAACATGGGTGCCAGAGCTTTGGCCATGAATCCAGTATTTCACGCTTGTACCAAACATATTGAGCTGACATACTACATCAGAGATCTAATTCAAACTGGCATTGTGGATGTTTAGTTTATCTCTTCTGCTCTTCAGATTTCAAATGTTTTTACCAAGGGCTTGCCTCTGCCAATTCTTGATGGTCTTAGGGACAAACTGATGCATTTTTGCGACTCACCTGCCTCAGTTTGAGAAGGAGTATTAGACAGTAATAAGTGTTTTTATGTTTTTTTTATTGTTATTACTAGGAATATCCTAGGTTTATTCCATTAAGGTTTATCTTCGTCTGGTCCCTATCATTGGCTATAAATTCCCTGATATAGTCTTTCTTATCTTTATCTCTTAATACATCTCTTTATCTTTACTTTATCGATATCTCTGTTACATCATTAATATCTATGTTTCAATCAATACTTATGCATCATCAAAATATGTGTTACATCAATGATACATTTACATCGCTAAATACATCTGTTTCAGAACTCTCACAAAAACTTAAAAAGTTAATAATTATTTTTAAAAGAATTATATCTTGGACTTTTTATAGTTTGGAGACACATTTAGCAGAATACCCAGAATACAAAAGGATAATTAACCATTTTTATATATTGTATAGTTTGATAATTATCAAATGGTACAAAAGTTATGTATAATGCCGAAGTTACAATCTAAGTGAAAGATATTATAAAGTTATAGTGACATTAATGAAATTATAGGGACATTAATTAATATAAAATATGTCTTCCGTACTTTGTAATCCAGAAGACAAATGGTGAAGCAAGGCACAAAACCACCGGGTGATTTCCCTAAGATGTGTTGCAAAGCCAAATTGATGGTAATTCAACTTTTTTTTATCACTAGAAAACACGTCGATCTATGGGTTCGTCATCTTCAATCTTCAAATCCAACTGAGTAACCACTTCTTATTCGAAAAATTATAGTGCAAAGTTATATTTCTTGTTCTTGTTCAGTTCACTCCAAGATCTCATATTAATCCATACCTTTAATCTACTCATATAAATTATGGGTACAACATTCTAAGTTACAGTTAACTAAGTAAAAAACATGATATATGTCTAAGTGACACCACCTTTTATAAGCGCATACACGAGTTAAAGAACTAAATCTCTTATCGGTCACTCATGTATTGCTCGGTTGTCATATTTACTTTATGTTTCTGTACGAAACACATGTACTCGATGAACGCAATTCTTTTTCATTGGAGGAATATGAATAAATAAAGTTGATGAAAGGGTTAATGGCGAAGTTTAATAAATTTCAAGATAATTACTATAAATTTGAAATTTAATATAATGTCGAGTATTGTGTGATATATATTTAAGTTTAGAATACATAAAACAAACTTACAATTTTATCCGATACTAAATATACTCTATTTTAATTTTGAATAAATTCATAGATAACGCTTTTATGATTTTCCTTTTTTTTCATTGATTTAATAAATTTAATTTATTTTTATAGAAAAAAATTGATATATAAAAAAGGACAAGTTTAAATACAACCGTTCAAATCTACAAGATAATTACAAAAATTATCATGAGAAGAACAAAAATTACAAATCATCGACCACCTTATTAGTACAAAAATTCTAAATACTTTATTTTTCCGTGTATCGTAAAAACAAAATTTCTTGTTTGAAAACCCAAAACCATTGGTTTGCTCCAACCTCTCATGTCTTACGATAATTAGAATTTTTAATGCCATAATGCTAATTCGAACTACGAATTAGAGCGTTGTTGTGGCATCTCAAAATTAAAATAAATATTATTTATTATTATTATTTTAAATCAAAATTAATAAACTGTTTATGAATATATTTTCCCATCCCAAAGGAATATATATAAGTTGTTAGCAAATCATGAGATTTTTGAAGTATATCGACACGATATAATCAACAAACTTGTTCCTATTTTGATCTTTAAATATTATTTATATATAAATCAAATTACGGCGGTATGATATGTTTATGAATACACATTACTTATATATAAATCAAATTACTTATATACGGAAACTGTTTATGAATACACATTACTTATATATAAAGATCAATATATATTCTGTTGGAATTTGATCTTTAAATACACATTACTTATATATTTAAAGATATATAAGTAATGGCATAAAGTATTTAAATATATAAGTAATGTGAATTTTTAATAAATATTTAAAGATCAAAATAACTAATATGTATTTAAAGATCAAATTCCGTTGGGATCAAATTACTTATATATAAGTAATGGAATATATATTTTACGTGTATCATATTTTGATCTTTAAATATTTTCCCATCCCAACGGAATTTGATTTATAAATATATCATACCGCCGGAATATCTAGGTCATGACAGGAGGAAGAGCTAAGTCACCTACACCATTTAGTCATTTACTATTTATTTAATTTTTGACGCAAAAGAACAACTTCATTTCTTAAGTTAACTTACATAACTTCTACTAACAGACCAGTCATCCCTAATTTCTTTAACAAACAAGTCTGGGATATTACACCAAAAATCAAAAGAAGATATGTCAGTTCTCGCTTTGTTTGCAATTACATGTGCCACATTGTTTGCTGTCCTTTTAACATGATTCAAACAGAAAAAGAAAAAGATCCAAGCAGATGCCTTATTTCATCTAAAATCCCTTGGTTCATCCAGTGTACAGAAGGGGTGGCATTCTTGGCTGAGTTGATAACATTAAGGCAGTCACCTTCAAATATTACTTTCTCCAACTTCCTTTGTTTGGCCCACAATATTGTCTCTTTCATGGCCAAACATTCAGCCTGTTCCGCATCTATTCCTCCATTGAAGTGTCTACCCCTGATGCCCCAGCAATAACCCATTGAATCACGGATAATCAGACCAACACCAAATTTATTTGTAATGTAATCATATGAAGCATCAATGTTAATTTATAATTCATCATCTTTTGGAGGAACCCATGATTTTGTAGCTTTTGTATGAGAGGTTCATCTGTGCACATAATTAACATGTTCTGAATGGACTGTATTGTAAACCTGACATTTTGGTTTTTATTTTCAAAAACTTTAATGCATCTGTTTTTCCATAGAAACCAAGCAGTTATCATAACTGTTAGAACCCAAAGGTTTCTTCCTTTTGTGTCTGAGTTACCAATGTTTCAGAAACAACTTGTAATCCAAGTAGTAATATCCGTATGGTGATTTTGGATGTTAGCAACATTTACATTCATAGCCAACCAGCTTGATCTTGAGTTATCACAATCAATAAGCAGATGTTGTAAAGTCTCTTCATGTTGAAGACATCTTGGAAAAATTGTTTCTATATCTTTATTACAATGATTTAGTTTTACCCTTGTAGGAACAATTTGTTTGATATATGCACTTCCATATGAAGAGCTTGACATTCTAAGGAGCCTTTGATTTCCATAGATGTTTCTAAATGGAATTTGGGATTACTTGGTTGATCTGATTTTTAATAAGTTAAAGCTTTATAAGTGGATTTGACAGAGAATTAACCTGTTATATTAGGTTCCCATATTAGCTTATCCTCTCCATACTGAACCAAGTACATCTTTAAAGTAAGGTCTGCTATATGACTTGGAAATAAAGCCTGCACAAGCGAAACATTCCGTCGTCTAAGATTTTGAAGAATAAGATCCGAAACATGAACTATTCTCGCAGGTTCAGGAAAAGAATCATTTGGAGTTGAAGGAGTATCAATTCAACTAACCCTTTTATCATACCAGACTAAGACTTTTGATCCACTTCTCACATCCGATCTGTGATATTTCCTGACATTTTCTTGACCTGTCTTTAAACCTTTCCAGATCCAGGTCGAGTTTTTATGCTGTTCTTGAAGGTGCGAAAATTCACAGTATGGTGAATACTTTGACTTCATAATATGAGTTCGGGGTTTATCCTCCTCTATACACAACCTCCATGCCAACTTAGTAATTAGAGCATTATAATACTGCTCTAAGTTTCTGAAAGCTAATGCTCCTTCATTTTTAGAGAAACATAAAGAGTTCCAAGCTATCAGGTTAAGACCCCTGTTATTCTTGTGACCCCAACAAAATTTTCTTTGGATAATATCTAGTTTATTGAGGGTATGTTTAGGAAGTCTGAAATTACTCATGTAATGATAAGGAATCGAGTTCAATACCGATTTCACTAAGAGTGCGTTTGGCACCGTTAATTTTAGGGTGGAGTTTAGCTGGGGGAGGTAGTTCACTTTATGGGTGTTTGACATAGTCATTTTAGGGATGATTCCGAATTCTCGTCAGTTTATTTTCCTTTGTTGGGTGGAAAATAAGTTGACATGGTACCCCCTCCGAATTCGAATTCCACTCTCTATTTTCCACCCATATAAAAAGAAAATTTCCGTCCTTCTCTCTTCCTTTTCTATTTCTTTCTCTTCTTCGTGAAAGACTCCGCCAAAGCTCCAGATCCAAATCTGGGTAAACGTAAATCTCATAATTTTTCTCATCTTTTCACCTTCATCTATGAGTAAAATCTTTGGTTCTTTCTCTTGTGTAGTGATATTTTTCCTTGTTTGATTAATCTACAAAACCTAGATTTTTTTTCTCTTGTGAGATCAGTAAAGACCTAAATTTGGTGTTTCTATATAAACAAGTAAAGAAATTTTCGTGATTAACACGTTGTTTAATGGGATGCGAGATCTATTGTATTGATGAATTTTTGTTTTGATCGATTGGTTTTTAATAGTGATGATATTAACTCTGATCCAATGCCTTAACTTGATCTAATTGGATGGGTTCCATTTTGTTTATGTTTCATCTTCGTATCATGAGCTCCTATTAATTAATACAAGATGAACTGGGTACTAATTTTTGTTGAAGCTTAACAATTCTTTGCGATAATGGTTTAGATTTTGATCGAAATGATTGTGTTCTAGTTGTTGGTGCCATATATTTCATTCATTTAAATTCCATGCCAAACACCCAACATTGGACTGGAAGTAGTTGGAATGATAGGGAGTTAGACTTCTAGGTGGTTAGAACTATGTAGAATTCCAACTCCACTGGTGCCAAACACAGCCTAAGGTTGTTCTAGCAGCTTGATTAAGGGTCTTGGAGCACCAAACTTGAAGTTTATTCTCAAAGGAGTCCTTGAAGTTCAATACCTATCCTTTTGAGCATGAGGTCGTATTAATTGATTCTTGGAGGCTGGAGCCCAAAAATTACTATTACAAAATATAAACTGATTCACCAAAATTTTAAGTTACCAATAACTAACTTATTGTCAGTGACTTCATCTTATTTCTTGTTGAAATTCTTTCACATAAAAATATATAATCGAACTAAATTGCTGAAAAATGTACGGGTGGTTGTATCTTAACTATTCCGAGACTGTTTTGATTTTTAATTTCATCGGTTAGTTTCCACCAACATCCCCTTATAACTTCTTTATCACGGAGTATTTTTTTTGCCAAGCCTTTGGCCAAAACATGTATAGCATAGGTTAACACGGATGTCTGATAACTACTTTCACCAAAACTTCGTTTTAAGGAATTTATAGAATGCTCTCAAGAGGACAAAGATATGGGCGCACAAAAAAAGGAAGACAAAACGGCTATTTTTATTTATTTATTTCTAAAAAACAAAGGATTTTAATCATGTACGAACACTTGCAAGGGGTAAAAAATAAGTACACGAAAATAATTTAAAGGAGGAGAGCAAGAAAAACAAAGAGAGAGGAAAAGAAAACATAACAAATGAAAACTTAAAGGACAGAGAGTTGATCCTGATCCCAATTGTTAATACATTGATCCAGATGCAAACAACTGGTTGTTGAGCCCCTTCAACCCATCTGAGATTTGATATTGGTATCGACTTTCCAATTATGTCCGACTCTTCCCTCGAAAATGCGTTTGTTTCCTTCATTTCAAATTCCCCATAGGACTGCCGCAGGTCCACGGGGTCAAAAATAACCACATTTTCATTTAAATGATGTACCAAAAAAGATGTTTTTTTTTTCGTGTTACTCATACACCGTGTGTTACCCTCGTGAAGAGAAAATCCTCCTTTATTTTTCAATAAATAAATAAATAATAATAATAATAATTGTTACCTAGTTTGTTTTGAATTGTGTTGTTCTAAATTTCCAATCACTTCTGAATACACACTACAAAACAGAAGGCCTCTTGGGACGGATAGAAAACCGTCCCAAAAATCTATTAGTGACGGTTTATCATCCGTCACTAATACTACTAGGGACGGCTTTGGCCTTTGGTGGCGGTTTTAGAAACCGTCCCTAATTCTTTAACAAAACCGTCCATAGAATTTTAATAATAGGGACACTGGTAAACCGTTCCTAAATTTTGAATAATTTGAAAACCCTTTTCCCTGTTTTAGCTGGCAGAATGCCATCCCCTCGATTACAATGCCATACTTCGACATCCACAGAAATTCAACCACAACAAGATAGACAAAATTTTATATAAAATCTTGAAAACCAAGTTGTTTGTTTACAAATGAGACCCGCTCACTCTAAAAAACAAGCTAAAAATTAGAAGTATTGGTGTACCATCTGTGAACTACAATTAGTGGCTGAGGCATTTGAGTGCTATTTTGCTTGTCCGCAGCAAACCCTTCCTGCGTCTGAAATGCCTAAAGACCTCATCAACCCGAACAACCTACTATAGCAGATCTGAACCCTTCCTGCACATTTCCGTATCACATATCATGTAACAAACAAAAGCTGATGTAAATCAACATCATCAATCTGCTAAATACAATCTTTCCAAACATCCTAAAGAGTTGAGAGAGAGAGACAGAGAGAGCACACCTGGTGATGTGTCCGCATTAGTATCTTGCAAATAGCATGAATTTCTTGGACATGAGAAAGCGCCTTAAAGAATTGTTCATTCAGTTCTTCTTCTCTTAGTGCATTAATCTGCAAGATCAAATTACCTCAATGAGATATAAACGCAAACAATTGCCAAAAAGCATATTATCATACTTGAATAGCAACCCTGTATTTGATTGCATTTGACCCAGTCTGTTAATCAAGGCTCAGCAAATGAAAGAAAGTGATTTAGAACCACTGGGTAGTAGCAGAATAGCAGGCCCTATGTGTTCAACCTCAGGCACTGTTAGGTTAACCATGTCACTTTGACAGGATGGGTATAACGCATATTTTACCAATCCTGGTATATATACCGCGTTTTAACCAGTCTGTAATCAGGGATCAGCGAATGAGAGAACAAGATAAATTAAACCATAGGTTGGAGTACCAGCGGAAAATGCGCTTCATGTATTCAATCTCAACCATTATTTGGATGATCCTATTTGCCAGCTAAATCAAACACTGTAGGTATAGCATTTTAGTTCTCGGGTGATTTACTAAAACGTTCATTATTCCATGTCGGTAACAAAATAAATGATTAAAAAGATACAATAAACCCCCATAATAATGTAACTGAGTTGCTGTTCTGTACCTCTTCGTTAGAAAGATGATTATCTCAAAGAACAAATTGGCACTTTCTTGACGTTGAGTAGTGATCCCAAGCTCTTGTTTCAGCCTCTCAGTGGTACTGGTAATATCCCCAGCACTCGCACTTCAACTGCTGAGTGTTTTGGCATATACTGGACGAGAAAAAGAAGGAGCTGCCAAAACAAAGGTCAGGTAATATAATTTAGTTAAGTTCCTCTTGCGAAGTTAGTTCAGTTCATCACTAACAATACATTATCATGAACCAAATTCACGATATATGGAAACTTTGAAACAGGCTCAAGTTCTGAATACAGAAACATAACCTTAACAAGATATTTCAAAAATAAATTCTAACAAGAGGCATTGAAGAACTATAAATGAAACCACTAACCCCCAATATGAGCAATGAGCAAGAGTAAGGCAGGAAGTAAAGACTTTGTCTGTTCTGGCTCTCCAGTAGCAATATTTGTCAGACACCTCAAGCAACTGCAACATGGAACAAGAAAAAGGTTTACTTCTGCTTTTACCACTGATTATTCGTGGTTACGCCATCACACACACACACACACACAGATGCTAACTTACCGCATCCTCTATCATCTGTTATATGTTTTCATTCAAGCTTATAATAGAATGAAATAACATAAGGGAATATGGCCCAGCAAAGTTTCTCCAACAGGTTGAAATCAAGATTTTATTTTATCAGGAAATGAAAATCATGACAGAAGGTTGGTGCAAGAAAGATGGAAAAGCTTACCGGATATACAACTAGTAAGAATTGAATGCTATGAGTTTATAGTCAAACTGTGCACCTGTTCATCTGGTGATTCAAATGCAAGGCACTGCACCAGAGCAGTTAGCACTTCAGCTTTACAGGAGGTATTTCAGATTTCGACAACAAGCGCCTAAGATCCCTAATTGCCTCCACCATTTTTGTCTTAGAACTGCCCCCTATAAGTTTGCCTTGATGAAGTCTCGTAAGCTCGATGCAAAACGCCTTAGATTTCTAATTTCTGCAGCCTCCTTCACTTCCTTCCTGCGCAGAAGTTCTTCGACCTACCTTCCAACAGATAATTGTAAGGTAACTCATTTTAGAAATCTTCAGTTGGATTACCAAATCAGATAAAAAAAAAAGGCGATTATATGAGGTACCTGTTCACCACCTGAATGCAAAGACCAAGAAGCGGCCCTATCTCTTTATTTGGAAGATCTCGAATCATGCCAAAAATATTCTCTACACAGCTAATTGCTGCTTGAAGAGTACAGTTGGATACCTGACTTCCAACTGACGTGTTCTTGTCCGACCCAACATATCTAAAAGAAGATTTTAGCCCCTGAAGAAAACAAATCTTAATGTGTCAGTATACAAATCAAAATTGACATGGATGCAAAATTGAAAAACTGAGAAGAATAGAAAACTAATGAATATGATTCCTTAAATTGAATAGAATACAACATTTTGAATGTACTCTATTTGCTCAACGATGCTGCGGCCATGTGGGATTGGCGCTATTCCCAGTTAATCCACACTGACAAGGAGTTGACAAGAAATCACCAATACGAAGGTTCCTCAGCAGTAGGCACAAGAAATCAATCATTACTCATTATTGTTGACTTGGCTGCGTCTAACTACGAGTTCAATGATTCCACACTTTTCTGCAGCTTTGAGATTTCCACTTGCTCCATCTCATCATTAGACACATGCATTTTATAATACAACAATGAAACACGTATGTTTTACTTTCTACGAGAAAAATAACAGAGACCAAGATCTTACCTCTAAACAGATGGTGATCATTAATTTTAAAATCGTTCAAGTTTATTATTTGCCAACCGTCTATATTTTATAATCTGTTTGAACAACAATAAAGTGGTTACAAATGAATTACTAAGCGAAACATTTTCCATGGGTGAAGTTTTTACCTGAAAAAAACACAAGGTTCTAAATGAGTCTCATTTTTGTCCTCTGACGTAAAAGCATGTAAGTTATGTAACAAGTAACAACATGATGGGTATCAATGAAACACTAAACAGATAGAAAAATAAAAATCAAAAACTATTCGAGTTTCGAACAAAACAAAAAGGGATATAAGTTAACCACAATAGAGAAAGATGGACCTTATCGGGATCAAAGTTGGATAAAAGGTCTTCAGCAGCTGAAATAATATCATCAGAGTACTTTGTACGGACATTGAGTTTCAAGAGATCGAGATCGATGTGCACAGGGAAATACTCAATACCGATCAGAAGCTTTAATGCAGATGATGACAGCTTAGGAAATTCCATTGCCTTGAGAATCTACAAAAACAGGATATGAACAAGGAAATTGCGTATTCAGTTGAGAACTTGAGCAATCAGAACAAAATGGAAATCCCCAATCTTCTCTCCCTGAAATGTTTTACTAACAAAAGTACCTTCAACAACCTAGAAAACAAATTTCTAAATTACATAGAAAACTAATTTATGAATTGAAAGCTCCGCCCACCAGACAGGGAGAAACAACATATGGAAAGTAAGAACTAAATTGCGTAGATTTTATTTTGCACATTGAGTAACATGAAATTTGGTGCATCTCTGCCCTAGATTCAGTAAATTTCTACATTTTAATGGATTCAACTCAAAATTATCAAACTCAATCAATAAAACTCTCCAATCAAACCAAAAAAAATAACAGATTCAACTCAAATCGAGCAAATCAATCGATAACATACTACGATTTTCCTATTAAGTACCTTCAATTCTTCATTTTAAACAACAAAATTTAAGTTTACCTGAATTCAAAGAATGGGAGGGAGAAAGGACACAAAAAATTGAAAGATTCTCCCCAAAAACAATCCTAGATCGAACATCAAATCAGTTCAAATCTAAAACCCTAAAAAGATTCAAGGAGAAGAAGATGAGATTTTACCTTTATCACTGAGAAATGCTAGAAACTTGAAATACACTGATTGAGAAAGTCGAACTTAATCAGGAACTAGGGCAAGGAAAGTGAGAGCTAGATCTAAATTGGGGAAGAAATGAGCTGCAAATGAAAAAAATTGAAGGAGAAATTGAAGGACTGAGAAGAAAATGAGGGGGAAATAGGGAAGAAAAGAATTGTTCTTCTTTCATCCCGCGCCAAATTCTTAGTTATGGTGTGGGTGGAAAATGTAACCCATTATCTAGGGACGGACCTATGTAGTCAATTTCGGCCATCTCGGCCGAAATTCCGCCGATTTTTCCCTTTTCGGCTAATAGCAAAGCGAAACAAGCAATTTCGGCGAAATGGAAAGTGACCGAAATTCCACCGAAATTCCCCCGAAATTCTCGAAGTAAGTCTATGTATCAAACTAACTCGGAGTATGATGGATATGATACTGATGAATTGATGTTGAACACCCAAAACGGGCTACTCGGTGGTGTCGGGAATGATGGAATTACTCCAGATGATGATATCTATGAT
Organism: Papaver atlanticum; assembly: GCA_023531105.1. NCBI lineage: Eukaryota > Viridiplantae > Streptophyta > Magnoliopsida > Ranunculales > Papaveraceae > Papaver > Papaver atlanticum. The sequence continues at coordinate 2,037,518 of JAJJMB010008487.1, read as the reverse complement.
GATTCAAATTATCTTGATTAGAATTGTAATATCCTTGTTGTACACTTGTACTTCTCTCTTTTGTTCAAAAAAGATTTCCAGTTCCAGGACAATCAGTACTCTTTTATTGTTTTCTCTTTTGTTCAAAAAAGATTTCGAGGAAAAATTAGTAAAGTGTTCGCACTTTTGTGTTTTCTTAATGAATATTTGTTTCTTTTGGATATTATTTCATTATATCTTATCATATCTGGAAATTATATATATAAAAGTTGGAACCGAAATTACACCGAGATTTGAAAACGGAATCTCCCCGAGACAACGTTGTACCAGTGTCTCGCTCGGGATCGAGATGAACCGAAATCCGAGATTAATTACCTTGGGACGGACTGAACCAAGCTGTCCCAATTGCTATTGTCTAGGGACGGTTCTTAAAAACTAGCCGTCCCTAGAAGCCTTATGTTTTGTAGTGACACTATATACGCGGTTGTAGTACAGACTACAGAGTCCATAGAAAGTCAATTTATACACGATGGTAATAAATGTTCGGTAAATTAGTAAACGTTTCAAATTGGGAGGACATTTTGGTACTCATAGAAAATCTGTAATATCCGGCCAACTACACAGTTAGGTGTCGGTGCGTGCTGCTATCGAACTCTTATTACACTAAGAACTTAAGTACCTAAATTCCTCAGTTCTGAAAGACGAGTAGAATTTTACAGTAAGGAAAGAGAACTATGATACCAAGATTCACCGTTGCTGCTATAAGTCTAATCGTCTGATTTCATATTACCTAGGATAATAGGACGTTCTTTTCTTATGGTTGGTTCGGCACAGCACGCAACACCGACTCACAAGTAACCGTGTCTTGTTGTGCCGATTCACGTACATAACATACTAAAATAGTTTCTCGATTTCTATACAACGGTTAATTTAATAATTTTTCAAGATACTTGCAATAAATTTGAAATTTGCATATTCACAAGTACTGTTTTCAACCACCAATAAAAAGAAGTGTATGAAGTGGCCGATTGTCTTGCTAAATTGGCTAGTAAGAGGGCTCTTGAGGGTCAATGGTTGTTTTTTACACCTGATGTAATAAAGAGTCATCTTGTTTTTTTGCTCGGTAAAAGGGGCATCTTGTTGAGGATAGTGCTAGTAGAGCAAGTTTAGATAGAAGAGTGAAGTCTTATGTCTAGCATATTGGGAAAAAAAAAAAAAAAAAAATCTTGTATATTGTGTCCTATATTACTCCCTCCATTCCCGAAAGAGAGATATAATCATTTTTTCGATTTTTAAACTAAAATGAAAAAATGATAATATTTTTTTTTCGGAAACAGAAATATCATAATTTAAGATTATAAACTGCTTAAAAATAAACTTACAAGTTGATTTAATGTGATAATAGATATCTGGTTGTCTATTTTACTTTTAAATAAATGAGATGACACTCTCACAATTTAGATTTTCTTCTAAATTACTGCTTAATAAATTTAATTATATCTATTTTATGAAAACAAATTTTGCATATATATTAAATAGAAGAGTATGAACGTGCAAAAATCAACATACTGGTAATAGGACTGGGAAGCAAGAACCATACGAGGAACAAAAAATACAAATACAGATCACCTTAGGTAGAATCCTAACTAGCAATCAAGGGAAGCTATTAACGCTAGCTGACTCTTGGAAAATAATATTTCCTTTGTCACTTATTTCCTTTGGAAAGCCAAAACCATTAATTTACTCCAACATTTCATGTTTTACAATGGATAGAAATCTCAGTGCCATAACACTAGTTAAACTACAAATTTAGAGCATTGTTGTGAGAACTAAATCAAAACAATAAAGTGTTTATAAACTCTTTGGAATGAAAGTTCAAACAAATATATATAAGCTGTTAGCAAACCATGAGATTTTCGAAGTATATCGACACGATAGAAACACCTGACTAGTCCCTACAACTTAAAGTAATATGTCTACGAAGAAACAATATTGTCCTGATCATGCATAAAAAATGTTTTAAAGAAAAGGTCATGCATAAGAAATGTCAGATGGTTAATGCATACAGCACAATAACATTTCAAATGGCTACAAAAATTTATCATCTCTAAATATATCCCCACATATACTACTATCATATTTTGATTTTTAAATATTGCCCATCCCAAGTTCCCAACGGAATTTGATTTATAAATATCATACCGGCGGAATACCTAGCTCATGATAGTGGGCGGAGCTAAGTCACCTGCACCATTGGTCCATTAGTCGTTTACCCTTTCTAAAAGAACGATTTTTTGGGACCATTGTTTTATTTTGGGTAGGACATTTAGAAGTAAATCCAGGTCACCCCTTATCTCATATTTATATTAATACCAAAATTACCCTCCTGATTATTTTTGTGTAATCATTAGTTAGTGTAATTAATCATTGATTAGGGTTAAATTAATATATGATTTATTTTAAAAGAAGTAGAATTATTGAGTGATTAAAGTAGTAGAAGAAGAAGAAGAAGAAGGAGAAAAAATTTATTTTGAGATGGGTGAATATGGAGAAAAAACATCCTTTGGGTACTGAGGTGTGCTTGTAACTTAATTAATGTTGCTATAAATGGCCTAAAATATCTTCAAAATGAAAATTATAACAAAAAAATTCAACTAGGTCAACATAGTTCGGTTATATTATATGAAGAACATGTAACCGAACTTTCTGCAAATGCAATTCGGTTAATAAATCCAAAATACACGGGTAACCGAACATGAACTTTAATGGAGTTTTTGTTTGTTCGGCTAGCTGATGAAAAATTAAATGTAACCGAACTACTATGCTTGAGTTTACAGAGTTTTGTTCGGTTCAGTCGACTCGACCACGTTGTAACCGAACTTTAAACAACAGAGTTCGGTTGGTTCGCAAAATCTGTACGAACCAGTGATTCAGCCGAACCCTTAGTTTTTCCATGCACTTAAATTCTATAGGTTCGGCGTGATCGCAACGTTTATAAAACATTGCCGAACTCTTTGTTCGGTTAGCAGAAAAAATTGCGACTTAACCGAACTCATTATATAGGTTTTCATAATAAAGTTCGGTTAGGAAATTTATTTTTGCGATTCAACCGAACTCAACATTTGGCTATACAGAGAAGAGTTCGGTTTTGATTTTTTTTTTTGCGACTCAACCGAACTCAGGCGTTCGGTTAGGAACAAAAAAAAAAATCATAGCCGAAGTGTTCTTCATCTTTAAAAGTTCGGTTGTAAAGTAGGTTTTTTTTCAAAATTATCCTAATCGAACTTATTACTGTAACCTCCATATCCAACCTATTTTGATGACTGTTGCTTCTAATTTCAATCAAAAACGAATTAGAAGTAATGGGTTTGTGGGAAAATACTCATGGACGGGTTTGTTTACAAAAGATTGATTGATCGACGACGATGAAAATTTGATGATTTTGATCAGATTTATATATGATCAGGTTTAGATGATCATAAATTGATGAAGAAGAGAAGAAGAAAAATTGTAGAATAGAGGAAGAAGAAGTTGTAGATTAGTTATAATTTTAATTAGGTTAAAGAGTAAACTAGTCATCTCCACCTTTTGGGACACCCTTATAACTATAGGGAAGGTGGCCTAATCAAATCATGGTCCCAAAAAAAGGATGGTCCCAAATAAAGAACGATGTTTTGGGGACTACCCCAAAACAGTGGGGGACTACTTTGTGATAGAAATGTCTACCCTATATTTATAAGGGGTGTCCTAAAGTGTGGAAATGACTAACCTACCCTTAACCTAATTTAATTTAAAACAAACCTAATAACCACCTATATATATATAACCACCACCTCCTCCCACCACCGCCGCCCACCACCACCGCCCAGCACCTACCACCTCCAACTACTACCACCACCAACCACCACAACCTCTATGTATATAGCTTAATTTAAATTATTAACGAAGATATTCTCACAAACCCATTACTTGTCATTCGTTTTTGGTCGAAGAAATGAGAAGTAATCATCAAAATGAGTTGAAAATGAAAGTTGCAGAGAGAAGTTCGGCTAGGAATTATGTGAAACAGTTTGTCGAACTAGCCGAACTCAGCTTTAATGGAGTTTTTTCTTTCAGAAAAAAGTTCGGTTACCTCGCAAAAAAAATATTCCCAGTCGAACTTTTAGTTCTGTTACGTCGCAACTTTTTTTCGTTTTTTTCCTAGCCGAATTTTTAGTTCAGTTTTGTCTCAATTTTTTTCTACTAACCGAACTTTTTTCTGAAAACCAATATATTGAGTTCGGTTACGTCGAGAGAAAAAATTCCCAGCCGAACTTTTAGTTTGGTTACGTCGCAACTTTCTTTTTCCTAGCCGATCTTTTCTCTGAAAGCAAAAACTCCATTAAAGCTGAGTTCGGCTACCTGTGTCTTCAGAACCATTAGCCGAACTACACTTGCAGATGAGTTCGGCTACCTGTTCTTCAGATGTCGTAGCCGAACTTCATTTCCATGGTCGAAATCAGTTTATAAATTTCTCATTTTTCGAAAGTTTTTGTCAATTCAAGCAACATTAACTAAATTTGAAGTATACCTAAGTACCCAAAACCCTCATTTCGAAATCAACCATCTTAAAAACCGAACTACAAGTTTGGTGTTGACAGATCAAAGTTCGGTTACCACATAGAAACTGCGAAGTAACCGAACTATATTTTATCAAAGTTCGGTTACCTATATAAATTTATCGACTTAACCGAACTCAAAATTTTCATATAAATAAGGAGTTCGGTTACGTTTTTTTTTTGCGAGCTTACCGAACTACATAGTTCGGTTACCTAAAAAATCCTAATTGGCCGAACTGTTCTTCATATTGAAAGTTCGGTTACCAAAATCTAGGGTTTTCAAAATTTCTCCTAGCCGAAATCTCTACTGTAACGACCATTTTCAATGGTTTTTGATGATTTCTAATCGATTTCTTCAACAAAAAACGATTCAAAGGAATGGGTATGAAGGAAATTACCTGCGGATTTTCATTTTAATCGAATCGGACTTCTTGGTTGATGTTGGAGAAGAAGAAGAAGAAGAAGAAGAAGAAGAAGAAGAAGAAGGAAATTAACTAATTTAATTACCAAGGGTAAATTTGGTATTAATTTTTTTTTGGATAAGGGGTAACCCAAAACTACTTCAAATGTCCTACCAAAAATGAATGAGTAGTCCCCCACCTATTTTGAGTAGTCCCCAAAACATGGTTCCAAATAAAATCGTTCTTCTAAAATCAGTAATAAACGTTTTCCTAAAGCCCGAAACAGAAATCTAAAGCGACATCCCCACAGAGGAAGCCCAAGTCCAAAACATATACAACGATTTTCTGAAAAACTGAGTTAAGAGTTTGGTGATTCAGCTCAATCTTGGGTTTCAAATGGCGAAAAAGAGTTTATATTTTTATAATTTAATGATTCTGATGGTAGAATAAAGCCAATTATACATATTAATATTTTACTAAACAAGGCCTGGCAGTGAAAATTGAATGTCCAGGACCAATTTAATGGTGTCAAGAAGCAGTGGATCTTTCTATCCAGTAGTTTATGTACAAATGACTCAAAGTTAATGAACAACACCAAAATTATATATGCATGGTTGGTAAGGCAATGTATTCGGCCTATGCATATGTCGAGGAGTTTGAAAGCTTAAGCCGGATGGAACAAAAGATGGCTGCCATGAGAGAAGCAAGAGTTCTAACACGGACATCCTGATATTTTTTTCCAGCTAGATTTGGCGACTCAGAACGCAGTAGCAGATCTCATCCGTTCACCCAAGTGGTAGAATGAACTTATATGAGATTTGAACTGTACAAAAATAAAAAACACTAGAGGTGATTTGTTGTCTAACCTATAGAGTATTGAGCATATTTGATGTTGTCCTTATGTTTCCTGGAGCACATAAATGACTGTAGAGTTTGCAGTCCGAATTCAATACCAAAACTGTGAACTGACCTACCAAAATTTTAGGTTCCCAACACAAACACAATAAACATTAGTTACAGTTTTTGCAAAACACTCTTGTCCATGGACCATCTCTTAATAGGTAGCTAGCATAACTTTAGTAATTATTAAAGCTTTAGACTTTAGGATGCGAGACCAAAGGCAATGACCAAACTGCGCAGAAGACGACTAATTTAGGAAGAAAAATTTCCACCAAACTTTTGTTGAATAACCTACCCAGCAGTCAGAAAAATTCCCACCAAACTTTTGGTTTACTCCAATGTCCCGATAAACCCAAATCTTAGTGCCATAATGCTAATTGAACTTCAAATTATAGCGTTATTGTGGTCGTGGGAACACACAAAAATAAATAAATAAAGAGTTTAGGAACTGATCATGAAAGTTAAAATCATCCAACTTGTTCGAACAACTTAATTACAAAGAAACAATACCTGCCTGATCATGCAGAAGAAATGTGACATGGTTAGAATTAGAAAATCAATGATCTCTAAATGTATCACCACCACTCGTATATACTATCAAATTTTGACTTCTGAATATACTTACACCTTCCTTGTCTCAAAGTAAAGCCCAATGGAGAAATTTGACGCCACTTGCCTCCACAGAGCAAGCCCGAGTCCAATACATTTGTATGTCAAGTAATGATATTCTGCCATTTTTCTGGTTGAATAACCTGTTTTGCCACAACATTCATGCTTATTTGAAATATATTTTTCTTTCACTAGTTTAGGTGGCACTTTGGTGACTGACTTAGCTCAATCTAAGATTTCAAATGGCAAAATGGGATTACAAAACACTGCTAGCTAGGTGATTTTTTATTTAACCTATTGAGTATTGCGCATATATGACGTTGTCTTTATGCATCCTGGAGCAGAGAAATTACTATAGAGTTTCCGGTCCAAGTTCAATACCAAAACTGTGAACACTAGATACAGTTTGTGCAAAACACCTTTGCACATGTCGTTTGTAAACAGCTTTGAGGCCTCATTTGGTAGTGTTTCCGTGTAACATCATAGCATTCAGATAGACTCCTGATATGTAGAGTTTAGACTCCAGAAGTGCCAGATGATTGCCTAAATCATAACATACGAGAGCAGGGAGTAACTGAGCCCCATATTCCACCAGTTGGTTCCTGGCATACAAATTGTAGTTCTATTTAGAGTCCAGATAACATTTTCTTATTCAAATACATAAATGATACATAATTTTAGAATGATATGATCAGCTTTCAACAAGTTAGCGATCAAGGAAAAAAAGGATTGGATAACTTACCTACAGTGAATAATACATCAAAAGAACATCAGTAATCAACAAAATGCAAAGAAATTTGTAGAAGAAGTCGTCTACTTTCTCCACTAAAAAATGGTCCCCTTTCTTGAATATTTTTACCCAAGAAAATTAGACATTATATAGAGATGGATTTCATGCATCACTCTTCATTGCACTGTTTGGAAACCGAAATATTTGGTTTACTCCAATGTCCCGTGTTTTGCGATAAACCCAAATCTTGGTGTCATAATGCCCGAACATCAAATTATAGCGTTATTGTGGTCGTAGTAACACAAACAAAATAAATAAAGAGTTCAGGAACTCTAGGAACTGATCATGAAAGTTAAAATCATTCAACTTGTTCACACAACTTTAAGTAATGCCTTCACTAGAGTCAATACTTGACTGATCATGCAGAAGAAATGTCAGATATATGGTTAATGCACTGCATTGCATACAGTAACAATAACATGTCGGATGGTTAGCAAATCAATGATCTATGTATCACCTCTCATGCAGGGGCGGAGCCAAGGGTTGACTAACCCTGGCTCTAGCCCGCTAAATTCTAATAATCTCATAGAAACCCTCCAAAATTCATAGTATGTTGCGTGCCAACTCCTAAGCCACGGTATTTCCTTTATTTAGTTAACTAGGTAGTTTTCTTGTTCATCTAGGATTCTTTAATACGTAAGTTATTTCTTATTAGATAAGTATTGATTAGTATAAATACTCAGTTCCTGAGCTTGTATGAAAACCACTTCAAAAAATACAACTTCAGTTCTCTTATTGTTACAAAGTAGAGGTGACTAGTCCCCATAAAAAAGGATTTTATCTTTAGGGTTCTATCTAGTTTTATGTTCTTAACAGTTGTTTTGGTTTAGAACCCTAACATCTGGTACAGAGCAGGTTCGATATATTTCTAAAATTTCAACATTTTTTTATTATTATGACGGTTGTGGAGTTAACAGAAGAAGTTAAAGGTTTAAAAGATGAGATCAAGGAATTAGTCAATGCCCTAACAAAACAGCGCCTTGATGACATTCAACAAGCTGAGATTATAGCAGGAGTTGACAGAGCTACTCGTAAAGAAGACATGGCTGCTCTGACAACAACTTTAACACAGGCCATGAAAATAGCTATTACCGAAACCCTTAGTTCAGACACAAACGGCCATGCTGTTATTCGTCCTTCTCATACTGGTCACGGTGTTGAAACTAATACAACAATTCGTCCAGGATCCATTAACCTAAAGTTTCCGACTTTTGCTGGTGCTGATCCTGACAGCTGGATTTTTCAAGCTGATCAGTATTTCAGCCTACATTCAATAACTCCAGTTTTTAAAATTCAGGTGGCTACTGCTCATCTGACAGATGATGCCAACTCCTGGTATCGTTGGTTCAAAAAGTCTAATCCTACACCATCTTGGGAAGAGTTTTGTTCTCTAATTCGTGACAGATTTTGGGATCACAAGTTTATCAATTCGCATATTGCATTGACAAAGTTGTATCAAACAGGTACCGTAAGACAACTAATCTCTGATTTTGAAAAATGACTCATTTTCGTTCATGATCTTCCCACACAGTACCTTGTTGATTTATTTATTGCTGCCTTACAGGTTGATATTGGCACTGGTGTTCGTTTATTTGAACCTAAGACATTAGCTGAGGCTTTCAAAAAGGCAGTTCAACAAGAAGATAATATCCTTGCAACTTCTTCAGTTTCCAAACCTTTTTGTTCACCTCCTTTTAGATCCACAATGGCTACCAACCAACAAATAAAAAAACCAACATTACCTCTTGGATCTAAAAGATTAACATGGGAAGAACAAAAAGATAGACGCGACAAAGGACTTTGTTTCAACTGCGATGAGTTCTATAAACCTGACCATATATGTGTCAAACCAAGATTATTAGTCTTAGAGATGGCCCCGGATAGTATTGACAGTGAAGCTCATTTTGTTGATACGGATATTCAGCATGAGTGTTCAGATAGTTTGATTGAGCAGAATGACCAAATACAAAATATTTCCCTGCATTCCTTAATGGGCTCTACTTTTCCCAATACAATGAGGATTACAGGCTCTATAAAGGCTAATCCTATTACAATCTTGGTCGATTATGGAGCTACACATAACTTTATTCATCCAACAATTGTCACGCAGTGTGGTCACAAGATTGAATCCGATAATTCTTTACGTGTAACTGTGGGTGATGGAGGTACATTAGATACTCATGGGTCTTGTTATAACGTGCCAGTTACCCTCCACAATTGCAGTTTCTTGGTTGATTTTCATCTTTTAGAAATAAGTGGATGTGATGCAGTTTTTGGAGTCCAATGGTTGCATACTTTGGGAAAAATCTCTTGGGATTTTAACAAGCTGGCAATGAAGCTCAAATTTAATGCAGAGGACATCATATTACGTGGAAATACTTCTTCAGTAATGCTTTTGGATGTTTCTCCCATGCAACGTTTGTTGTGCAGAGAGACTTATGGTTTTACTCTTCAACTATCATCATTACACAGTGACACTAATACTACTTCAGTTGTGCCACCTATGATTCAGCAACTATTGTCTGACTATGAAGATATTTTAAAGATTCCAACTATTCTTCCTCCTGAACGTCTACATGACCATCACATTCCGTTACTTCCCGGCTCTGCCCCTGTTAATGTGCGAACATATCGATATCCTCATTTTCAGAAAGATGAAATCGAGAAAATTGTAGCTGAATTACAACAGGATGGTTTTATTCGCCCTAGCTCTAGTCCCTTTTCTTCTCCTATCTTAATGGTTCGTAAAAAAGATGGTTCATGGAGAATGTGTGTGGATTATCGTGCTTTAAACAAGCTAACTATCAAAGATAGATTTCCAATACCTATGGTGGATGAATTGTTGGATGAATTACATGGTGCCATGATTTTCTCTAAATTGGATTTTCGCTTTGGTTATCATCAACTTCGTGTGCATGCTCCTGACATTCCAAAGACGGCTTTTAGAACTCATGATGGACACTATGAATTTCTTGTGATGCCCTTTGGTCTTTCCAATGCACCAGCAACTTTTCAGAGTTTTATGCATCACATTTTCAGACCATACTTATGCAGGTTCGTACTAGTCTTTTTCGATGATATTTTAATCTATAGTAAGCGCCTAGAGGATCATGTTCATCATTTATCCCTTGTGTTTGATATTATTCGAAACAATAAGCTATTTTTTTCAAGGACTCAAAATGTGCTTTTGCTCAAACTTCCATTGGTTATTTGGGACATGTCATCTCTTCTGAAGGGGTTTCAGTTGAACATGACAAGATACAATGTATTCTGTCATGGCCTATTCCTACCACAGTTAAGGCACTAAGAGGTTTTTGGGTTTATCCGTCTATTATCGTAAGTTTGTTAAAGACTTTGGTAAAATCAGTGCACCTTTAACTCAGTTAATCAAGAAAGATGCCTTCGTTTGGAGTGAGAAGGCATCTACTGCTTTCAAATAACTACAACAAGCTTTAACTACTACACCAATATTAATACTTCCAGATTTTTCAAAAGATTTTGTGTTGGAATGCGATGTTTCTGGGAATGGATTAGGTGTTGCGCTAATGCAATCAGATAAACCCATTGCATATTACAGTAAGCCACTCTCTGGTAAGGATTTAAATCTTTCCATCTATGATAAAGAGATGCTTGCCATTGTTTCTGCAGTTTAAAAATGGCGTACATATTTACTTGGAAGTCATTTTAGGATTTATACAGATCATCAAAGTCTCAAATATTTTTTGGATCAAAAATTATCTTCTATGGAACAACAAAAGTGGTTATCTAAATTATTGGGGTACGACTATGAGATTATTTTTCGTAAAGGAAAAGAAAATATTGCAGCTGATGCACTTTCTCGACTTCATGGCTCCTTTTTACTTCTATCTGCGCCTATTTTCTCTGGTCTTACTGACATTATTAAGGAGTGTCATGATAATGCAGAATTTGGTCTTCTTATTCAACAGCTGCGTGCCAATATTACTTGTAAGCCCAATTTTTCTTATACAGATGGAGTTTTACGTTATGAAGGTCGTATAGTGGTGCCATCTTTTTCCACCTGGTGCATTAAACTTCTTAAAGAATTTCATTCTAATCCCATTGGTGGTCATTCTGGATTCTTACGCACCTATAAACGTTTACAACACAGTTTTTATTGGAAAGGTATGAAAACTGCAGTTAAAACCTTCATTTCTCACTGTGATTTTCCAGCGAAATAAAGCTGAAGCCGTAGCCCCTCCAGGATTGTTGAGTCCTCTACCTATACCTGCTGATATTTGGTTAGACATATCGATGGATTTCATTGATGGTTTTCCACTTTCACATCGCAAAAACTTTATTCTCGTGGTCGTAGATAGATTATCTAAATATGCCCATTTTATTGCACTCTCTCACCCTTATTCTGCCAGCTCTATTGCTGACATTTTTGTACGAGAAATAGTACGTTTGCATGGCATGCCAAGAAGTATTGTAAGTGACCGTGATCCCATCTTCATGAGCAACTTTTGGGAAGCATATTTATCTTTACAGGATACCAAGTTATGTAGAAGTTCTGCATATGATCCACAATCTGATGGACAAACAGAAGTTACTAATAAAACTTTAGAATGTTATTTATGATGTTTTGCTGGAACAAAACCTAGTGAATGGTCAAGATGATTACCATGGGCTGAATGGTGGTATAACACAAGTTTTCATTCTGCAATTCAGATGACTCCATATCAAGCAGTCTATAGTCGTTCGCCTCCAACAATATCCTCTTATTTACCAGGTTCCACATCTGTCAATGCTGTTGATTCTACATTGCGAGCTAGGGATCATACTTTAAAGCTTTTGAAGTCCCATTTACAAGCCGCTCAATTAAGAATGAAGAATTATGCTGATACACATCGTACTGAGAGAACTTTTGCAGTCAATGATTTGGTTTTTCTTAGACTGCAGCTTTATAGGCAAAACATAGTTGCGACTCAGGCTTATTCTAAGCTTTCTCCTAAGTTCTACGGCCCTTTTCGTATCCTTGAAAGAATTGGTGAATTGGCTTATAGGTTGGACTTACCTACTTCAAATAGTATTCATCCAGTGTTTCATGTTTCACAGCTGAAACTGAAACTTGGTTCTTCAACTGTTGTGGATACTAATTTACCGATTGCAGTGGATTATGATAAGTGGGAACCAGCTAAATTTTTGGAACGAAAAATGTTCAAGAAAGGAGCTCATGCAGGCACTAAATGGTTAGTCCAGTGGGAGGATCATCCAGTGGAGGAATCTACTTGGGAAGATGCTGATGAACTACTATTGCGATTTCCAGATTTTGATGCTTGAGGACAAGCATTCTTTCAAGCAGGGTGGGATGTTGCGTGCCAACTCCTAAACCATAGTATTTCCTTTATTTAGTTAACTAGGAAGTTTCCTTGTTTAGCTAGGATTCTTTAATACGTAAGTTATTTCTTATTAGACAAGTATTGATTAGTATAAATACTCAGTTCCTGAGCTTGTATGAAAACCACTTCAAAAAATACAACTTCAGTTCTCTTATTGTTACAAAGCAGAGGTGGCTAATCCCCAGAAAAAAGGATTTAATCTTTAGGGTTCTATCTAGTTTTGTGTTCTTAACAATTGTTTTGGTTTAGAACCTAACATAGTATTTTCTGCATTTAGCCCATCTTGTGCTTGGTATTTAGTCCACTAAGTCTAATAGATTTCCATTTTTTTAGCCCCGCTTAATCTTAATCTCTGGCTCCGCCACTGAGTCTCATGTATCTAGTCATTTACTTTTGGACGTTTTCGTCATACGGGCGGCATATTTTTTCTAAAGCCCAATACAGAAATCTTACGCCACTTGCCCCCATAGAGAAAGCCCAAGTCCGATACCTATGTATGTCAAGTAATGATATTCTGCCATATTTCTGCTTGCATAACCTGTTTTGCCACAACATTCATACTTGTTTGATCTTCTTCTGCAAACTCTGAGTTTCACTTGTTTGGGTTTCCGTTTAGCGACTGACTTGGCTCATCTAGGATTTCAAATGGCAAAATGGGTTTATATTTTTTTGTAGTACAAATACAATGATTTTGATGGTAGAATAGAGCCAATTATACATTTTAGAGAACAGCGTATGGCAGTGAAAATGTCGGGGAGAATTTTAATGGTGTTGTGAAATAGTGTGATCTTTTATGTAGAAGGTGACCAATACCCAGGTTTTTCACGGGTTAGAAAGACGATGTATTTGGCCCAAGCATATTTCGAAATTGCTCTTGACAAGTCGACAAAAAAGACCAAGGCAAAGGAGTTTGAAAACTCTAGCTGGCTGGGATGGTTTACTCGGGATGGACAAAAGATGGATGCCATTTCAAAGACAAGCGAGACTGCTAACAAGGACAGCTTTGATGTTTTTTCAGCTAGATTTGGCAACTTGGTCGCAGGTAAGCAGACAAAATCTCTTTTTTCCCCAAAGGGTTTCATCAATGAGCATCAAAAGGCTCGCGTCCTTCAAATTTGCTAGCAAACAATCACTCAAAAAGTATAAAAATACAAGTCTCTATGTTCAGGATTTGGTCCAAGTACTTTTTGGGTTACTATGAGTGTTACCTATGGAATGCATTGCTGAATTCCTTAATCTCAAACATTCATGGATTTTCCGTGGTTTATGAGAACATGCTGTGAACCACTGCAAAGTTTGAACTTCAACTTTCCAAGCCAGCCAAGGTGGTTCTGCTTACTTAACAAAGCAGTTTTAACGCTGTAAGTTCTAGCAGATCCCACACCCAATTGGAAGACTGAAATTATCTGAGTTTGAAGTGTGCTAAAATAAAAAACGATACAAGCTGATTTGTTATCTATCATACTGCGTATAAACGGTAGTGTCTTTATGCTTAACTGGAGCTCAGAAATTGCAGCAACATCAACAGTTGGTTTTTTGCCTCTGACGAGTTGCAGATTGCACCAAACGAGTAGTAATCCAATATGATTTACCGAGAGTAATAATGTACAGATCAAGAAACCGAGTTGTACATAGGGTGTATAAATTTCTTGCCCTCTTATTTACAGCTCTGGTAAGCAAAAACTGAACAATCAACTACATTGCCTTAATTCTGGATTGTAAGGAAACAAGAAAACCAAAGATTGACAAATTCATGACCAACATACTAACCTCACCAGATCTCTGCAGTTCTGCATCTACTTCAAATCAGATTCAAATACAGAAATTCGCAAATCCCAAGTAAAAGTCAGTAAGTACTAACGAAAATATATCGGTATAACATTTTGCTCTGCTATCAATTATGTAATAACAGATAACTCAGGTGAGATGATACGAACAGGAAAAGCAGCAAAGGTTGCATTAAAACTTCATAATCTGCATACAGCTCTGGCTGCTCTGCAATGACATGTGCAAAGAAAACTGAATGAGTCCAACAAGAGATATAGTTAAGCATGTCTCGCTCAATAGGGAAGAATGTTTTAAATACAAAAGAGTTTGATTTTCACTTACTCGTAGTTCGAAAAAAGAGCTCTAATAAAACATAACGAAAGAACAGTTCCGTTCGAGGAAATTACACAACTTGAATTAGTAGTCGATATCCTTTTGCTTCTCCTGCCTGCAACAAAATTTTCTTTTTGCTGAGTGAATCAAACATTCATATCCATGGCTCTTACTATTTTCTTAGATCTCTCTCCTAGAGCTTCCATCCAGTGACACATAGCTGTTAATGTGAGGTATTGCTTCAATCAACGGATAAGGTAATGTTGGGAAAAAGAATTCCGTGTTACAGTTCATAAGCTTTTCCAGTTCACCGGTATGAGGATCATAACAGTAAAGAACCTTGTACTGAAACCGTAGTATAAGTTTAGCACTCGATGTCAGGGATATTTGGCCAATAAGCATCAAAAAAATTATCTGAACCACATGATATGCAAAACAACTCTTCCCATTCACGAGTCTCCTTCTTGAATGACCATATGTCAAGGCTTTTACCATTTTGGTCCTTAACAACACACAAACACCCGGCCAACACTTGAAGTATATAGAGGTTTCTGTCATCACCTGGGCGATAACAATGCGGTGACGGGACAAACTGAACTGTTCATACTCTAAATCAAAGGCAACAATATTCCAATCTTCGTCCAACCAATGAAGAGCACCATTTGCGAGGATGCCCCGAGATGGAATAGGAATTTCACTTTGGCCACCATAAGGTCTACAACATACAGACACACGACCAGAGATATTGAAAAGACGTTCCAACGAGTATGGATACTCTCCAATGTTTCTCCACCCACTTCCACTACCAAGAGTATAAACCTGAACTTGACTCTTCTTAGGTTTTCTACCAAGTGATAGAAATATTGGCTGGCGTAATAACGTTCTCCTATGATCCTAACAACTTTATATTCATCAGTGATAGAATTGTATCCAAATCCACTCACAACAAAGTACTTGTTTTCCACCGTAATTGTAAATCTTTGAAGACTGATTTTTTCTCCAAGATTAGGGTTACAAATATATATAGGATCGTCATCACGGTATTTATGTGGTATAGTGAAACAAACTAAACCATTACAAGACCCTACAATTGCACTTTTTCCTACAAACTTTTTATCAATGAGAGGATGATTCACAATCTTAAGTTTCATCTTACCAATTTTTCTACTGTCTTCATCATACTTTCCGTAGTAAAGTTTACTTTTGTGTTCTGCAGTTAAGAATAGAAAACTCACCTTATCATTTGAATGCCGGCCACTATCCAGCAACTGTTGACGCTGGTGAATCTTACGAAAGTAAGGGTTCTGAATAGATTTACACCATGATTTACATACCAGCATGCAGTCTAACACCGAATAACCAGGTAATCGAGAAACACTACACCATTTTTTTAAGGATTAGCAACGGACAATGGCTGTTGCTGACTGGGGTCGCAACGGCAGATCTCTGTTGCAAAACACCGTGTTGCAATTTTTAGGAACAGCATAAGATCCGTTGCGACTCTCGGTCAGCAACGAGGATTCGCAACTGCCATTGTGGTTGCGAAATTGTTCATTCGCAACCGAAGTATGCCGTTGCTAATCTGTTGCTAATTACAGGAATACCCCTACCCGGAACTATATGTTATTGGTTCTGGTTCTAATTTAGCAACAGATCATCGACGTTGCTAATTTTTTGCAACAAAAAAAAGGGTCAAGTCCTCATTGACCTGGTCAAAATCCATTTCCCCCACATTTACCCCCTGCAGTTACCCAGTTCCCCATTCATCATTTCCACAGATCTATAATGTCTTTCATTCAATGGACATACCAAAATGTATTATATTATGAAAAAAGGATTCTTCAATTGAAGTAAACCAAAAGTATGAGTATTTGTATACAAAGTATCACAGCAAACTAGTGTACACATAGAAACTTACTTAGTTCCTAAGTTAAGTTCATAGAAACTTACAAAATTCCTAAGCTCTTCTAACTTAAATCACTATAAGGAGATACTACATAAACTTACAAATCTTGCAGCTGTTAAGGGACCTTATGGCTGCTGCTTTGTTCTCCAACCTTTCTGATCTCACAACAGAGCATCATTCAATTAACCTGCGAACAAAGCATCACAAATTCTTCCAATCAGATATCGCAACGAGCGTTTATAGAGCCAATTTAGTGTAATAATATATTGGATTAGTATATAATAAGACAAATAAGACAATGGAAAAGAAGCTTACAGCAACTGCGAGGAAGAACACCAAAGAATGCAACTAAACATGTCATGATCTGGTGAATCATTTGTATCTCGTTTCATGCAACCTTTCCGTTCTTCTAATGTCCAGTAATCAAACAGGACAGTTGATTAGAGCATGAGATAAGAAATAATACTTAACCAGGAAGAAACTATTCAGTACAGACCTTGTGCAAAAGAGTGTGGCCAGAAAAGCAGGTTGTCACATAGAACATGAATTTTTCATGAACGTCAATTACTTTCTTGATAAACATCTGCAAATAGAGAGCAAGTTATATTATATACTTATAAAATTGATCTTTCAGGCTTCACTAGCAAAGGTCCAAGGGATTTTACCTGCTCTTGCGAGCCCGATACATTTTTGTTCTCCTGAAAATCAAATATCAGATAGATTAAGCAGCAAACACATCAAAAGCAAACAAACAAAAATACAAAAGCTAAAGCTAAAAAGAACTTTCTTTAACCCAGCTGGTGTACTATATTAGTTAACATACTAGAGAGACAAGCAGAACACAACACGATGAATAAAGAACCGACGCTTCATTATATTGAGCATGAACGAATCAAATACTTACAACTTCCATTATTTGTAAAACTGACTAATAGAGGGAATAAGCTAACCTGTTTAAACATAAGGGAAACAGGGTTCAGGCCTTTCGGGATTTTAGAAAATAGATTATACATCCTTGTAAGATCTTCAGTCTAGCAAAAAGAAAAAAATCCAAAGCATTAATGATTAGCACATTCAGAAAAGGATAGAATTTCCAGAGAAGGAAAGAACTGATGAAGGAAAGTATGACCACCTTGTCCTCTCTTAGCAGTGCATAACACCCAGAGTGCTCCTTTTCAAGAAGTTGTTGGGAAACCTTACTCAACAGTTGCTCTTGTACTTGCTGCAAGGAAAATAAAATCAATTAACAAACCCCAAATGGGAAGTCCCCTCCCTCCTAAAAAGATGAAAGCAAAACTATTGAACCTCAATTAACTTCTCCTACGTGACATATGATGCATTGAAAAGTAACTTGATTTAACAAGAGTTACTTAACTAGACTTTAGTGCAATAAAACATCTTACCATATTTTACTGTAACCAAAACGAAGCACTTTAATAGTTTGGACAGAAAAATAATTGACCAAGAATGTTACTGAAACCTCAACAATCTACTTCATTGGTTTAAAGTGAAAGCAAGGGAATAGAAATCTAACACCCACTTAAAAACAGCACCACATAAACTTTAGTGCTAGGATGAACAAAACTAATCAACTAGTTTTACTGAAATCAAATATTGGGAACTGAGAATTTAACTCCCACTACAATCAGCATCAAATGATTCTTCAATTCCCATGGCATAATTACTTAACCTTAGAAGAAAAATAATGACAGTAAAACTCCCATTGGAAAACTCTATCAGAGTATTCCATAATTCTCATACCATATTGTGACATTCGTATAGCATATGGGAAATAATCCAACCAAGAATCAAGATACTAGTATTATGTAAATTTAAAAGACATCAAGACGAAAACAAACTCATAACTCCAGGGACCAGAGTTGATGCAACATGTTTAAGGTATAATTTACTAGCAATATACTTTATAGCTCATTTTCTTCAAATTTCTGAAGCTATAAAGGAGTAAGTATAAGAAACCTAACTGGGTATGTATTAGTCAAGGAAAAATGCAAGGATGGAAACAAGTGACGGAATTCATTTATCGCGACTCTGACAAAACCTAAGAGAATCCCACAGTTCTTAAATACACCGTCTATTCTTTCATTATTTCTATCAAACAGTAAGTGTGGAGTCTAAGTGGTGATCGACCGACCCCTTTGCCGTATACATTTGAGCTTATTTTAAAGCCCCCTTAACCTGCAAAACTCAAATTTCAACAAGAACCACAATAATCCTTGTCCTTGGCAAACTCTAAAATATTCATAACCCACAACATCTATCACCCAAAATCAAATATATGATTTTATAGCACCTAAGAACACATTACCAACAACATACAGGGAGAGTTACAAAGAAATACCAATTTAGTACTTCAATGAAACCCTAAGCTATAATTACATAATATAAATCTAAGAGGCTCAATCCCATTTTATTCAAACACACATTGATATTGAACCAAATACAACATTGAATTGTCAAACAAACATTTCAAAATTCAGTTACCATATATCTACACATTTTAAGTAGTAAACTCATTTGATCGTCTTGGAAACTTTACAGTATCATTATCACTCAGGGTACCATAACATACTAAAAATTCAGAGCAATGTAACGGTTCAATAAGGAGATACATACATCGCAAGTTGACTGCTTTCAAAATCATCATACAGAATTCAGTTCCAATTATCCCACTCTTTGGGGTACTTACAGTGATCAGATTTATTTGAAATTTTTACAGCTGAATCATAACCAAAATGGGTTACTCATATCCAAAAATAAGACAATTACATGCAGTTTAAGTGCCTCATTTTGATTTCAAGAACTCTGTGACGTTGTACAAATTCTGTAGATACAGTTCTCTGTACTACAGCAGTTTCGGGAACTTTAACTAACCCGATTTTCCTGAAATTTTAACAGACTATTCCTGACATATCTTAGAATAACATTTTCAAAATTCACTCAATTCTAACGGTTAGATTTCAGTTTATGATTCCAATAGGATCTACGTTTGAAATGTCAGAAAAACAGATTTGCACTTTATGCTAAGGTTTCATCACCTAACTAAGTTTCAAAGTAGTTTCAAGATTGAAACTCAAATACAAACAATCCGAAATGATAGAGCAAGAGTGGCTTTCTTTCTCTGATGCTTAACCCAATCCATTCATCCTAAAAACTCATACAATAGTCCTTGAGAATTGTAAATAGCCTACTTGGTTCTTAATCTAACACCTCATGCATTCTTTGCAACAAAAGAGGTTTAATACTCCCATCAACACCTCATGATTTCTTATATCCATACAAAATCAAAATTGAAAAAAAATAAAAACCCAAATCTCACAGACAACCGATATTGAACCCAAAACATAAAACTAGAGCTTAAAGATGACCTTACCTGGTTTAGAACGATTATCAGTAGCAATGAAGTAATATACCTTCAATGTTCTTCACATCTCCAAAGTACTTCAGTTCTTAAACCTTGACAAACCCTAAATGGAAAAACTAAAATCGTATTAGATTCACATATGAAACCCTAAACCGAAAGAGAAAGAAAAAATTGAAAAACTGAAATCGAAAAAAACAGATTCACAAATGAAATCGAAAAACTAAAATCAAAGATTAAACCCTAAAATCGATAAACTTAAATGAAACCCTAGGATTCGATAAATTTAAATCAAAATCTCTAAGTCCTAGAAATCAAAGTCTCTGAACCCTAAAAATCACACCTGCAACCCTAGATATCAAAATCTGTAAACCCTAAAAATTATGTCAAAGATTATACCTGATGATAGAGTTCTACACGATGATAGAGTTCATAGATTGAGAAGAGAATAAAGAGCTCAGAGATGGAAATCGAGATGGAGATGAAGATGGAGAGTGAGGAGAGGAGAGGAAAGAGTGAGTGTGGTTGTGGCGGAGAAAAAATGATGAATGAAATCGATTAAGGAAGGATATAGTTAGATTGGGATGAAGGGTGGAAAAAAGAAGTAGAAGGCTTGACCAAAGTTTGACTGGGGCGTATTTATCAGTTCTAGTGTTCCCGACCACACGCGTGCTTCACACGCCTGAACCCAGCGCAGTTGCTATTCGCAACGTTCCTACTGCGGTTGCAAAATTCGGAACAGATATTATCCGTTACGAAAAATGAGCAACAGGGATTAGCAACATAAAATTAGCAACGGCGCTAGTGCCGTTGCTAATCTGAGTTGCTAATCCCTTAAAATGGTGTAGTGAAACTATGTTTAATGTGATGATTTGAATTGGTAGAAAGTTCATGATCGAGTTGGACTCACCATCTGGACGTTCTTTTCTCTTTCTTCCTTTTGTTTCCTGCATTTCTCTAAACAGAAAAAAAAATCGCAAGTTCAAAACCCTAATAACTTTTATCCTTTCTGTTTCAGTTCTACGCTTAGTATTATTGAACCAACACCTCTCTTTTCATTGATTCACATCCTTATCAGATCCATAAAGTTTTGCCTTCATACAAAATCATATCTAAAAATTATGAAGATACACAGTAAAAATAAATAATTTTGCAAGTCAAAATAAATAAATAAATCAAACCACGCCCTAGTCTTAGCCACATCATCTGTGGGATTGGATGACGTGGGATTGAACTGAAAGATTCCCGTCAATGATTTTCAAAACCCTAACGTTACCAAATACATCCGATCTTAAGTAGATGTGCGCACACATTGAACAAAATAATATCTTGTTTGAGTTTGTTGTCTAGGAATGGAAGGACAAAAGAATACAATATGTAAGGGAAATAGGTTTAGTGACATATGGCTAGTGTTGTTAATGTGTAAAATAGACAAAAAAAAAATCACTTCAACAAAGTAATTTAACATCATTTTTCAGATTGCTCATTATTCTAAAAACCCAAAATAAATGTATATAAACATGATATCCGTTAAAACTGAAACCAGAAAACAAACTTGAGAATTGAGGTTTTTTCTTCCTATTCAGACTTATCTGGCTAGAGTGACAATCTTGTCTAGAAAAGTTTGGGTACAAAACTACAAATGAACATGCCCCCACCTTCCATCCGCATGGAAGACAATTGTTAAACTAATCCTCGAGAAAGCTAAATGCATGCATTGGAAACTTCCGGGAAGGAAAGCCCAAGAGAAGAAAATGACTGGGATAATTATGCTAAGCTATTGGTTATCATTCACTTGTACAAACACATGATGGCATAAAAAAATCACTCCATCAACATCGCTCCCCTTTGGTACCAATTTTAGATTTTGAATCTTAAATTTGGAAAATCAAGACTTTTAGTTTACTCTAGTGTCTCATGTGTTACCATGCATATTTAAGATCATTGAAGCCATATTACTAGATCGAACCACAAGAACCACCAATTATACGCCTATTGGAACTCAAATTAAAAACAAATTAAGTTTTTGTAACTCTTGGAATCGGAACTCAACTAAAACGAAACAATATATGTCAGTTGGTAAATCAGGAGTTCTTCGAAGGATATATGTAAAAATTGTTGGATGATAACTTTCAACCAACATGAAAAAATCACCTAACTTGTTCACAACTCAAAGTACCCGGACTACAAAGAAATAATACTGTCCTGATCATGCACAAGTTGTGTCACATGATTAATGCAATAACATCTTAAATGGTTATGAAAATCAATCATCTCTAAACATAACCCTACTCATTTATACTAGCTGGCTAGCTCCAGTGGTGGATCCAAGCCACCTACCCCATAAAATCAGCACTAAGAGTTTTCCAAATCCCAAGATAAAAACCCACATGCTCCCGCAGAGCAACAATTTTGAAACAAGCTAGCCGAGGTAGTTCTGCCAGATCCCGCTTCCGATTTGGCGGACTGAAAGTATTATCTGACACTGCACCGTGCTAAAATAAAAAAGAGATACTAGGTGGTTCGTTTCTATCATAGTGAGTATAGATGATATTACATTTATGATACCGAAACCCAGAAATTGCAGCAGCTTCAGCAGTTGGATTTTGCATCCCATGAATTGCAGAATTGCACTAAACGAGTAATTCAGATTTACTGACAGTACTTAGCAATGTACATAATTGAGGCATGTTTAAGGGTATTTCTTTAAATCAATTTGCTATCACTTGAAAAGAAGTTTTATTCCAACCATCTTGAGGCAGCTTGATGAAGGCGTTGGAAGTGTGTAGGATTTTTCCGCGTGGTTTTCTGGTTCCTTTAAGGGCAGTGAGGTTGGTTTATTTGTCTTTGTGGTTGCTGCTTTCTGCTTCCCTTTTTCTTTTTTGTCAATCTTTGTTAGAGTTGTATCATGTGCTGTAACCCGATTTCTATAAAAACTTAATTTATCGATCATTAGGAGAGAAAAAACAACCAAAAGTTTACACTCGACTGAACTCCAATTTATAACAAGGATTGATGCTTCAAACTTTGAAACACTGATTGAAATGGAAGAAATTACATTCTCATACAGGACGACAACTACAACAAAAGACATGACTCAATTTAACATGTTCCAAAGCAGAAATATAAGCAATTATTTCTTCGTATGAAATAGCATGGATTCATAGCTGTGGGCACCTTGGACTGAAATAGCTTGAAAGAACCATAGAGTTTAGGAGTTGGAACATGGCACCGAGTTTCATGCAGCGAGGTGTCTTGTACTGAGCAAATGAAGAACCTTGGTTGATTGCATGATCCATGAGCTTACGAAACGTTCCTGTCTCTACTATCTTTATCTCTAGGGGTCCAATTAATTTCTTGGTAGTGCGCATATAACGGTACTCATAACCAAGGAATTCTTCCATTACGAGACAACATTCCTCAAGCACTGTCTGAGGAATTACGGCATTGTTATTGTTGTGCTGAAGTTCCCAATAAAGCACATAGTGGCCTGGACAAGTTGATGTATCAGAAAAACTAGTGTATTCAACAAGAGAGACATTAGACATAATCATAAGATGGTCAACTGCTTTTTTCACTGCTTTTTGAAGCTCATTTTCGTTTGTCTTATCCATATCAATGCTTAGAACTACATTTCTTCTCCGCATGAAATTAAACTGAGGAGCATTGTTCTTGAACCCAGCAACTCGTAGCACGTCTCCAACTCTAAACCGATAAAGTCCTGTGCATAATACATAAGTGTATGATCAGTAAGTTCTTGAAAAAATAGTGTATAGTCCAAGTTTTTGAATATAATTTACCTGCATAATTGGTGATAACAAGCTCATATTCTCGTCCAAGCTCAACCTCGACGAGATCAACCAGTTCTTGATGATGTTGTTCTTTCTCCTGGTTGCAGTTGTCGTTTTGATTATCATCTTCATCGAGTATGGGCAAGAACTCAAAATATGCCATTGTAGGGATAAGGGTGTAGGAAACTTCATGTGGCTTAGTTAGAGGGTTAAGGTTTATACCTAACAAGCATTCTGAACATGCGTATTTAGGGCTAACAATGGGGAGACTGTTACTATAAAAATCAATGTCATCGATGTGATGAGACATTGTCCCGGTAATGATAGTGACGATGCACTTAGCATTAGGCCATAACCTAGACACTATTCCTTCCCATGATGAATCTCTCTTGCACTCATTCTCGATAAAATCACCAAGTTCAGGGTTTGGTTTGACTAGAATTTTCATGACCGCTTTTCTCACCGATGGGTCAGTGATTTTAGTGTGGTCTACTGCGATAGTTCCATGTCGGATGTCATCACAAAGAAGGGTCCAATGTTGCTGTAAACACTTGACGGCTCCGATAAAACCCGAAGCGAAAGTGAATCCTAGGCGAAGAACTTGTTTGTTTTGGTAGAGGCCACAAAGTAACTGAGAGTACAGACTTTGATGAGTATCCTCACATAAAATGGTTTCTATTGGGCTGGTGTAGTTGTGCTATGGATAAAAATTACTAAACACATTTCTGGAGCTTTTGGCCAAGCTTGTAGATACTAAAGATGATATTAATCCTCCTGGTGTCGTAGTACATGGACCTACAAACATAAGCTGCATCGCCTTTCCTTTGTTTGAACCAGGAATCTGCTGATTTAAGACCGGCATTAAGAGGGAGCAGAAGTGCCGTGTTTTCTCAGCTTGTTCTTCTGTTGATGGTATTAATTTACTCTTTCCAGATGAAGTTCCTGTGCTACGGAAAAAATGCGAAATAGGCGATTTGCAGAGAGTAGATGAAATATTATTACCTTCAGCGATGAGCTGATCAATATCAGGTTTAAGATCTTCATAGGTAACCACGGGCATGATTCTCTTAAATGTCTGACGATCTGTATGTCCGTTTAAACCATGTCTTTGTAAGTAGTCGACTTGAGCATTACAAGATAAGATTTCTGTGAGAACCTGCTTTTGAACTTCCTCGGCATTAATTGTAATTTCTTCATGAATTGAAGTGCTTCCTTGTTCTTCTTCTCATGGTAACGCTCATCAATAGTATTAGTGCAGTTGGCAATGTTACTGTTTTCTGCAATAGCTACTGAATCATCTGTTGCAGCCGGTATCAGCATTATTATTGAGAAAAATAGATGAAATTAAGATTGGGAGAATGAGTTAGATCTTACAGCAGTATTAATCCTCAAGCTCGCGTCTCTGGTCAGGCTAATATATACCGTATAATACTGAGCCCAAATTTGTGCACCCCCATGAATCCGGGGTGTACGGCTGTCTTTATTAGTCGGTTATTACTCCAAATTAATGCTTAGTGGTTTTGAATTTTCCATTTTATCTTAATGTTTTCCCTAAAATTACATTGGGATACATAGAAATATGAAAATAAAAGAGTAAACACTAAATAGGGCACGATTTACTAAATTTCCGTTCACACGTCTCTCTCTTTCTTTTCTTTTTTTTGATCAATTTTCTTTTGTTTCTTATGATAATCTAAACTTTGATTCTTCTGGACAATAGAAATGAAATTAAACATGATTTATCCAGTTTCAATCGGTTGTTGAAGAGAAAGAACTTGGTCCCCTGAAGAGATTGAATGCCCATCTATTTTTGATTTTAAGTTTCCTTCCCTTGAAATCATAAATATTCAACAAGATTATAGATTTTAATTTCTAAGCAAAGATCTAATCAACTCTGAATAACACCTTACTAATAAAACTAGATTCAAAATTATAACCGCCTCTTCCAAACTTCTAATCAGAATCATCATCAACGTCACCTTACTACTAATAACACCAACAAGAACAGTAAGAAATTCATCAATATATATTTATCAGAAACTTGCCATAATCATGAACGGAATCATAATGCATAAGCAGTCAAATCAATTTTCATCTTTTCTTTTCCCTTCAATTTACTTGATCAAATCTTAACTGTGTATAACTTGAATAGCAGCTGGCCATGTATTATCATTATTTAACCATTTTTGTATGCTTGATCAACAATTCCTCCTAGCATATGTAATTCTCCGGTAGATGGAGAGACAGAGGGAAAATGCTTTTTCTCGTTTTAGGTTCCATCGTATAATAGGGAATTTAAAATAATAAAAGAAAACAGAAAATGAAAAAGTAGAAACCACCAGTAGTATTTGCATGTAATTCGGGCTAATGAAGACAGCCGTAATGGGGTGCATAAATTTGGACTCAGTATAATACTCCTGATAATTATTATTGTTATAATAATGCAAATACTTTTGAAAGCTGCACGTCAAGCATGGGAAACATGCCGATAGGTGGGAGAATCAGCATCTGTCTAGCAGGTGTACCCGTATCAGATACAACCGGTCAACACATACCCCTTTCCAAAAAACCAAAAACATTCATGAACTGTAAAAAGACGCGAGTAAACGGCCCTCTCAGGCGGTGGGACTTAAACCCGGGTGATTCTAGACCCACAGATAAAATTAACGAGAAAAAATCCCGAGAAAAACATGGGGCGAAGATTATATTCGCGTGCCAAATGGGGCGGAGATTATACTCGCGTCTCTACTGGACGGATTTTAAATTTACGCCTCATCTTCAAACGGTTATTATACTTACGCCTGATATCAGACATACTTTTAATCATCGCTCGACCAAATATAGTTCTACTCTGCAAACCAAATTTACCCTGGAATCCTAAAAACCCCCACCATATTTAGTTTTGCTACATTCAATTGCGATTGGTTTTTCAACCAAATTTAGTTTTAGTCCATCTTTTACTCGTCCACTGAACCGCCTTGATCTTGCCCATTGTTCTTGGGGTCTTTGATGTTTTGTCTGTTACTTACTGGTCTTTGTATCTTTTGTTCTGTTTGGTTTTGGGAGGTTGTGTTCCTCTTTTGGTCGGAGAAATTTTATATCTGCTATTCACGCTTTGTGAACCTTTCCTCTTTCTTAATATACTTGTTTACCGATCAAATAAAAATAAAAATGGTGATACTGGCTGGCTGATCGAATCATACACAATCTGATATCTTGTTTCAAAATGAAAACATGCATCAAAAAATGATACGCATCTTTTATCTCTTATCAGTTGCTTTGATATCTTGTCTTGAAAAGAAAACATGCATCGAAAAGTGATTCGCATCTTTTATCTCCCATCTGTTGCTTAGAGTATTATTTTATCCCCCATCTGTTGTTTTGATATCTTGTTTTGAAAAGAAAACAAGCCAGATAGAGTATATCTTTTATCTTTTATCAAAAATTGCTTTGATAATTGTACGATCTTTCCTCATTTTTCCTAGATTTGAATATCTTTACCAATCTTTTTTCTTGATTTAATCCAAGCACGACTGTTGAAAAAATTTCCTTCCAGATATCATCATCGTGTAATAACATGGGAAACGAACTTGTTGTTATGAAGGAACGTGGGAAAATCATTGAAATTCTTAGAGCAAGGGTTATGGAGTGAGAGCCATCATCGAATTTGAAAGAGTTTGATCAAAATAGGTGTTACTGTGGGATAAAAGCTCTCACCCATACACCCAAAATCATTCGTATACTCATTCAGATGAATGAGTGTCCGACATTCTTCATTAGGAGGCTAAAGATCTACCGCTTTCCCAAAACTCACACAAAATGGCTGAAGTTTTACCGTTTTAAGAGATTTTCTTGTTTTCTATATAAAACGCTTTTATGCGGGGCCCATTTGAGTTTTATAAAATGAAAATACCTAGGAGGCACATGTTTAGTCGTTTGAAAAGAATTTTTCTCTCCAAGCGGCTGAACTTCAGCCTCCTAGTCTATAAATTTGCTAGTCCACGGTCACGAAGTCACTCTTTCAGCTAGACTTTCACTGGTTTTGGCAGTGAATGAGTGTTAAAAACACTCATTCCATAGCCATTGCTCTTAGTATTCATTTTTTTTTTTATCGGTATAGAATTTGGTGTTAGCGAGTTTCGAACTTAGGTCAGTGGTATCCAGGGAGGTAGCCAAAGACAAAGGTAGACAGTAGCCTACCCTTGGCTACCCCTTTTGTCCCTTTTTAAGCCCAGAAAAACGGGAAAAAAAGTTTCAGAAAGTCTCAACAGACCGTGAAAAAAACAACAGAAAAACCGTCCTTTCTCACACTTTTCCAATAGAGGGGCCTAAAGTGGCCTCCTGCTAATCTCCAGACCCGTGGGACCCGTCCCTTTATGAGGGGGCGGTTTTTAGTAGTTAGTTTTTGCGGTCTGGGTAGAACTGCCGAAAAAGTTTTGCCTACCCTCTAAAAATAAGATTTGCCTACCGTTTCAAAGAGAAACGTTTTGAGTCTGATATACTTTCATAAACTCTTCCTGATAAGTGATAAAACTGAATTATTTAACGAGAACTTTGAAGGCTTGGATTATTTAGAGCTCGGATGATATTAAATTCTTGTTGTTGCCTCGGATCAATCGTCATAGATATATATACCTTCTTCTATGTGAACACTTGAAACATTATACATGATCTAGTAATTAACAACCTGAAAAAGAAATAAAATTTTCCCCTACCTCTTGAAGTCCAGGCTCCGCCGCTGGTGGTGTCATCATCCAATGGCTTTACTACTGTATTACAGTGACACCAGCTTTTAGTGCCTATCATCAGATGCTAAACACCTGTCAAGATATAACTCTCTTTACCTCTTTGCTCCATCCCAACCAAATCGAAGAAGTCGAGAAACCCGAACAAAGGAGTTAGGATTAGCAAGCTATTGATTCTCTATGTCATATTAGCAGCCTTGATATAACCTTTTGGACCTATTGTGTTGTTAATCACGTCCGTTATAAATGGTATTTGGTACCCGAGGCATTCAAAGCTCAATTATTATTATTTTGATGAAAAGAGAAAATATATTAATAAAGAAATATAGTACATTAGATTTACAAGGACATTTTTATCAAATATATTGAAAACAACACTTGATTTAGATTTTAGATGGAGTTGGGATGACCTATGTCGCAGATTCTTTAGGCAAGCTTCTTTTGCAATGTAATCTGCTGCAGAATTTTTGTAGTTGCATCTTTTCTAATGACTACACCCAAATAGATCTAACGATTATAAAACTACAAACATTCAAGATTCAAAGACAAAAAAGATGTAAATAACATGAAAGTAAAGATGAACACAAGCATATAATGTGGTTCGGCCATCGAGACCTACATCCACGGGAAAGAAACTATCTTCTTTATTGATTAAGGTCTTACCCTTGAAAGAGTTACAAATATCACTTAGACTGATCTCACTCTCTCTTTCTCTAAGTCTCTCTCTAGAATTCTCTGTAGAAAGACCATCTAAGATTACATGTCCATTTCCTTCTACATAGACTTGTATTTATAGACAAACTAAACTCGTGGTGGTATGACCCGATCTCGCCGAGCTGGTAGGGATGTCGTACATCTTCTCGTTACTTCGGACGAACTCTGTACTACCCCTCGTGATGTCCTGCTCGGTTCTCCTTCCGAGTTATCTCTCCTTGTGCATTATCGTACTGCTCTTCCTTGAAGGGCATCGTATTGCACCATCCTCAGGTTGTAGTATAGATCGTCCGAGCCTTCTTATGAGATGTTCTTCCACCCACGCCTCTTCTGAACCTTCATTAAATGCATTCTTTCTTTTTAGACTCGACCGTTTGAGTTGATTAGACCACTCCTCACACATGTCATACATGTAGCATTGCAGTAGGCATCTCGATTCAGACGAAATCACCTTTTAGAGTATGATTCGATACTTCTATCTTATCATGAGACCACCTCTTCAGATGATCACACATGGCGATTGGGTATTTTACCCTCACAATTGTATTTCCTATTTATATACCGCACCTGAGTTTGGGGGAGTTTTTCCAAAGTTGTTAGAGTCGTCTGTATGGTATTTTCTACACTCCAAGGAAGGATTTTGCAAGTCTTGTTGATATCCTCGACGAATCCTCTAATTCTTCTGAATCATGAGCCAAATTCCTAGTGCTGTAACACGCGTTGAATACATAAGTTTTGACTCGGTCAGAGAGTACCCAGTAATTTTGAGCCGAAATTTTTCGAAAACTTCCTTTGCCTATGTGGGGGATATTTGATTTCATGCCTCATCGCATGGGCCATTTAGTGTTCCTATAAGGCTTAAGGTTCAGAAAGAAGATATCACTCCCACCCTCTTACTTATAAATAAAACCTCGGCAAGAAGTCCTACCAGTTACGGCAGCGCATTCTTATAACCCCCATTTTTATCAACACCACCACGGAAATTAATGTCTTCATTAAACCACCACCACTATTATCACACCACTAAATGAGTTAGGATTAGCAAGATCTTGATTCTCTATGTCATATTAGCATCCTTGATATAACCTTTTGGACCCATTGTGTTGTTAATCACGTCCGTTATAAATGGTATTTCATACCCGAGGAATTCAAAGCTCAATTATTATTATTTTGATGAAAAGAAGAAATATATTAATCAAGAAATGTAGTAAATTAGATTTACAAGGAAATTTTTATCAAAGATATTGGAAACAACACTTGATTTAGATCTTAGCTGGAGTTGGGATGACTTATGCCGCAGATTCTTTAGGCGAGCTTCTTTTGCAATGTAATTTGCTGCAGAATTGTATTTCCTATTTATATACCGCACTTGATCTTGGGGGAGTTTTTCCAAAGTTGTCAGAGTCGTTTGTATGGTATTTTTTGCACTCCAAGGATGGATTTTGAAAGTCTTGTTGATAGTCTCTGCCAGCATTTTGCAATCAGTTACTAAAGTAACAATTGATAAAATATTTTCACTTAGCCAAGTAGAAGATTTTAGTAAAGCTTTTGATTCTGCATGAAAAGGTAAGGAAGCCCAATCCGACCCTGCTGAAATATGCATGAAAGTCTCATTATCCACTGAATGAAAGCATATCCCATGGTCGAATCTTCTTTCTTGTAAGCAGCATCAATAAATATTATCCAGTCCGGTGATAAATTTGACCATTTCTCCCTGGAATCATTACTTCTTTGAATTATCTTACTCTTTTGGATATTCTCTTGAGGGTATTGTTGTAAGAATTTCTTGATTTGCTCTATTAGGTTATTTGGATTTGGACTAATTTTGTCAAACACCACCGGGCATCTATACTTCCAAATGAACCAGAAAATGGTTGTAATCTTGTCCGAAAATTGTATGAAACCTGGTTCCATAATCCACTCTTTAATCCAATTTGCTATAGAGTCTTCTCTAATTCTTGTGATCACTACGTCCAGAGAAAAACTAAACCAAATAGCCCTAGAAAAGGGGCAAGATTGAATTAGATGTTGTTGTGTTTCTTGAACTTGGGAGTTACATATTGGGCACTCTGTATTTATGTCTTTATTATGCACCCCTAGTCTTGCATTAGTTGGAAGAGCTTTTTGAGCTAATTTCCAAACAAATAATTTGATCCCCGGAATCACCTTAATCTTCCAAATCTTTTTCCAAGGGAAATCTCTTGAGTTGTTGTTTTCTTGATCTTGATTAACCAGGACATTTTAAACATTTTACGCTGAAAAAATTCCTGAGGAGTGGTGTTGCCATCTAATTTTGTCTTGTTCTTGTCTATTTGAAGATATGGCTAGAATTTTTTCTTTAGTATCTGGAGTGAATAGATTATCAAGTGTGTCTTGATCCCATCTATCTTCTGGATTAATCAGTTCATTTACTCGTTGTGGAAGAGTCTCTGGAGAATTAATGGGTTTTGGGATTATACCTATTTTCTCAAAGCTCAATTTGATTGTACCTATTTGCTGTGCCATATAGTGCTTGCTATCACAGGTTCGCGCAACTCAAATGAAATACCAACTTGACAATGTCAACTATGCTCCACAGCACAATTTCATCCAACTAGCGCTTAGCCAATACTTCAACTTCTTGACTAATTCTCTATTCATCCCATACTAAATAGAGGTTCTGATCATAAATCTTTCAAGCTTTCAACCAAGAACACACACTCCGTTTGATGCATAAATAATAAGCCAAAACAAAGGGACAATGCACCAACAGAACTTAGCTTTAAACTAGGTCGTAGCCTTTTCTTTATTGCACACTTAGGGTTACACACTCTTCTTGTTTTGGATTACCCAATCCCTTCACAAGATCAGGCTTTTATAGCCTTACAAAAAGCTATGCACAAGTAACTGTCAGGCATTTAGAGATTTACATTACCTATGATGGTTACCCAACTGTGCTAACTTGCTCAACTGCTCTCCTAAAGTCAAACAAACCCTTCATATCTGTTAAAAAAACATAAAGTAAAACAACTTCCGTGTAACCAACTCGAAACCGTCAAGGCCATGTGCCCAGCACATGTCATCTAACGTTATTGCACAATGATTGTATCTGCCATCCAAAGTCGCGCAATCATTACTGAGCATCATTCTCCCCATGATGCAAGTGTGCTAATGCAAGTCTTGCTTGTATGCCTAGACGCCTCATGCATACAGTTTACTTGCCAAACTCATTTGGCATCTCTTGATGCTAATCTCGCATCATTGGCCATGTCCAAACCATGTTTGGCACGTGCCTTTTCTCTAGCTGCAACTCAGACATGCGCCTCGCATATCTGACCTTAGACAAGTCACTGATAATGCACAATTGTTGTGCATCTTTACTTGGCCACTTGACAGCCATGTCATACTTGCCCATATAGTTAACTTATTACCTCTACAACATGCTTAATCTTCTTTTCTTCTGAAAGGGTTTTTGGTAATCTCTGAAGAGCTATGAATACAATGACAGTTTTGATGCCAATTAATCAACCTTCCAGTAGACTTTATTACATGTTCAATTAGATCTTGGTGCTATCGAAGGGTAACCCTTTGTATTTCGGGAAGGGAAAGGAAACTATGGATTACTTCGCTGGCATCGGATACTCTCCAACTGCTACTATGAATCCGGCAGATTTTCTTTGAGATCTTGCTAATGTTAATATTTACATTTTCAACTCTAACCTTAATCTCGACCTCAAGTACTGACATAGTTAAGCCATACGATTCTATCTTTATCAACCAATGTCCACTAATACTCTGATAGCTCTCAATCGATACATATATATTCCAATAACATATGTCACCCCAAGTGTAGTCACTTTGGAGAGTACCTTTAATTAATTTTTGCATTTCCCCATTTTAAGATGTAACGAAAAACCTTGTACTGATGTGAATGGTTATGTGTGTTTTTAGGCGTTTATATGGATAAAATGGATATGGGTAAAAGAAGTAAAACAACAACTTATCTCTGCTTACAATAAAAATAAGACCAAGTCCTATTCACCCTCTAGCATAGTGGTTAGTCATTTGAAATATGCATACGATATATTCTTTGTAGATGACAAGAAGGAGGAATTGCACAATTTATTTTCAGCACTTCAATGTTTCGAGTTTATTTCAGGCCTAAAGGTAAATAACTCTAAAACTAGACTAATCGAAATTGGTATTGTTCCTAACTTATCTGATTGGGTGGATGATTTTGGATGTATCACAGAAAGTATACCATTTAAGTATCTAGGAATGTCGTTGGGTGCTAAATCTAATTCCAAGTCCATTTGGGACCCTATTTTGGAGAAATTTGATGCAAGGTTATCAAGCTTATTGTTTGGTATCTTCTTTATTGTTGGGTATCAAGTGTTTTTGCTTAACGAAATTTCGGTGCAATTGCGGTGCTATAATGTCTATGTTTCTTTCAATTGCTTTCGGTTAAGAAAATAATAATGCAATTCAATTTATTTTGGTTTGTATGTATTGTTTATGGCTTAACAAAAATACGGGATCAATTGTTTAGTCCAATTCGATTCCGGATAAGAGAAACTAATTTAATTCTGATCTTAGTTAGACTTATCAAACTGAAGGATTCAGTTATTCAAGTCTAATCGAATGCCTTTACAAGAAATACTAGTTAACTAACCAAGTGCTTGTCTTGTCTAAAGAGAAATGTCTAAGTTATTGTCCGAATAATTAGAACCTGATGAGAGAAATAAAGTTAATTATGATCTTTATTTTGGTCTTATCGAAATAAGCGATTGTATGTTTACAATCGGTTTAACAAGGGAACTAAGTTTCTTAGTCAATTTGTTAAAGTATTAGGGAAAATTGCTCCGGGCAATAGTTTTCCTTGATAACATATTAAAACTAAATTACTTGTAGTCTCGGTTTTAATATTGGTTATCAAAAGTGGTATGTGAAACCTTCGTGCTTAAGTCTTATAGGTTGATTACCAGTCTTTTAGATTTGTAAGATCCTTTCGGTTTGACCTATATTTGCTCGAACCTTTGTAATTTTGTGACAAAAAGGGGGAGAAATATATGGAGTAAAAAAGTGATTTGCAATCACTAAGGAATGGAAAATTATGCTTAAACGTTATATCTAACGAAATAGTAAAGCATTGACTAAGGGGGAGAAACATATCATATTGCTATGTAGTCATTCTGTACTATAAAAGGGGAATAACAAAGATATTCGGATTGAATATCTACCTATCTTACCTTTAGGGGGAGTATAAGCTTTGTTATTTAGATGTCAGCAACGGTTTTTATTGATTGAATATATGCAGGCTATTGTTCTGTTGAAACTTGGAATCAAGCGTATGTATAATGAATTCTTATAAGTTGTTTATCCATATGTATTAAGAGTTTTTTCACTAAAATTGACAAAGGGGAAGATTGTTAGAGCATAGCTTGGTTAAACCCACCAAGCGTTGGTATGTCAAGTTTGATTGTCATATTTTAGTGAGTCAAAACTCATCTAAAAGTCGCTTGATTATGTACTAGAGACAACTTCGTTTAGGTTAGACTAGAAAGTCTAGG
Source organism: Papaver atlanticum (assembly GCA_023531105.1). Taxonomy (NCBI): domain Eukaryota; kingdom Viridiplantae; phylum Streptophyta; class Magnoliopsida; order Ranunculales; family Papaveraceae; genus Papaver; species Papaver atlanticum. Next base: position 2,002,697 of record JAJJMB010008487.1, on the reverse strand, counting down.
AATGTTGAGACATACAAGTATTACTAAAAAACCTGAAGAACGTGAAGAAATAACGAGCTACAACGACGACATCATCCTTCCTCTTGAGGTTAGTAATATTGTCTTGAACTGTTTCATTCCTAACGTATCTTTCAAGTCTTGCTATATTGAAAACATAACTGCGAAGCTGTGTATGGATATATTACTCTAGTAGTGAGACATGATCATATGATCATATTATTAGGGAATTAGACTACGAAGTATAACGCTTATCTTTTGAACTTCATAGATATGAAATCGACATAATCTTATGAATGATGTTATGATTATGTGAATGGGTAAAGGTGCAGATTTCATCCAAGAAACAATGTTTTACATTTGTTTAAAGGAAGTACATTCATGAACTTTTTTTATGAATCGAAAACAAAATCGCTAGGCTTATTGGTATGGCTATTCATTGCAAATATTTGGATTACCAATATGTGTGAGATGGTAGAACCGATCGTAACTTTGTTATGTATCTTGGTACGACTAATCACAATGCCTGACTTATGATTTGGTATGACTAGTTTTGATTAATTAGTGTTACCGATCCTAAGTAATCGCCTGAGATGGTATGATCGATATTTGTAATTGGTGTGACCGATCCTAGTAATTGGTGTGACCGATCACAGAATTGTGTAATCGATCATTGTAATTGGTGTAACCGGTCCTAGTAATTGGTGTAACCGATCCTGGTAATTTGTGTAACCGATCCTAGTGACTGATATGACCGATCACAAGCAATACCATGTGTATATGGTAACCGGTCCTTGTAATTGATGTAACCTATCCTGGTAACTGATGTAACCGGTCCTCGTAACTTGTGTGACCTATCACAAGTGATTCCATATTAGGGTATAACCGATCCCGGTGATTGGTAGAACCGATTGAGAGATTGAGTGAGTCATTCTTAATGTTTGTCGATGACTCTTACCCAATTGACAAGATTCATAGAAATTAGACTTCCTAGTGTTACTCAAAGGTAACTTATTTTTATTTAAGATAAATTGAACGATTTTATAGGCTGGATGTCCCAACCGATGGTGCCATACTTCTTGTGTTGTCTTCTCCCCAATTCCAATGAATGCCTTCCTTGATTGACTAGATACTGTAAAAGGAAGGTGATACAGACCATCTTTACTCTTGCCTGCTAGAAGAACTTTCCACGACGTACGATACTTAATATAGAAAACATCAGGATGAAATTCAAAATAAGCATCATTATCTTTGGTAAATTGACGAACGGATAATAAAATTTTCTTTACTGTAGGAACATGAAGTATATTGCTTAGTTTGAAAGAATGGGATTGTGCATCAAAAGAAGAAGACCCTATATGAGTTATTGGCAAACCTGAACCATTCCCAATAGTAACAACGTCATTTCCATTGTATTCAGCACGATTTTGGATGTTTCTCAGGTCATGGGTAACATGATGGGTTGCTCCTGAATATGGATACCAGGATGGATCCATATAATTGTAGCCAGGAACATGAGTTGCAACATTGGCAGCAGCTGAGTCAGAACGGTTTCCTCCTTCATTAAAACGGTTGTAGCAATTAAGTGCAGTATGCCCATATCTGTTGCAGATCTGACAGATGGAAGGGGGTGAAGGTTGATAGAGATACCCAGGATGGTTATTTCTCCCACCACGGCCGCGTCCACGACCACGAGTATTGTTGCTTCCTCCACGATTAAGCATTGGTTGTTGGTTGCGATTCTGAGTATGAGCAACGGAAAATGGTTGCCTCTGAGTATTGTTAACAGCAAGAGAGGCTAGTTCAACAATATGTTGATCTGACAAACGAATTTCATAGCTAAGCAAGTATCCTTGAAGGTCAGCAAACAAAACAGGCTGAGCACGTGTGGTCATAGCCTTAACAAATGGACCGTATTGAGGGCCAAGTCCATTGAGAACATACAAAACAAACTGTGAATCGGAAATTGGCTGAGAAATAGCAGCTAAACTTTCAGCATAAAACTTCATTTTTGTAAGATAATCAAGGATACTCAATGCACCCTTCTTGGTGTTCACCAACTGCAGCTGGAGATGCATCATACGAGTTTGAGAGTTGGAAGAAAATATTCTTTCTAGTCTTTGCCATGCCTCTCGAGAGGTCGTCACTCCGAACATCTGAGTGTGTGCACTCTGTGACAGAGAGGATAGAATACCGCTGAGCAGCAGTTGATCCTTCTGTTGCCAGGTCAAAAACTCTGGATTAGCATTCTGAACAACTTCAGTTGCATCTTCAATGGTGGCAGGTGGGAAAGGATTTGATCCGTCCAGAAAACCCATGTAATCATGGCCACGAACAAAGGCCATGATTTGAGATTTCCACAGCAAGTAGTTACTTTCATCCAGTTTGATAGTTAATACGTGATTGAAGTGGAAAGAAGATGAAGTCATTTGTTTGAATTGAAAATAAATAAATGAAAGAAGAACAGATGATCCCAAGATTGATAACCCTAAGCTATCTCGATACCATATCAAGGTAAAGAAATAGATGTGGTTGTTCTCCCTTGGATAGTTCTGGGAGAGAAATAACTTCTCTATTTATATTGCTGTGATATATGGGAGTATTGATTGTACAATATTCTCTAGCTATACGATTTACATAAATACAGAAACAAGAAAATCCTAATTAATTATGACAGAACTTGTTTCCTTATCTTGGTTAGCTTTCCTTTTCTTCTGAAACTCTTCCAGTTGTAGGTGTCAACACAATATCCCTGACAGTTTCCACCAACATCTCTTTTATTCTACATGTGCTTAATAAATAAACGGCATATACACATCTCAATGGAAAAACTTAATTGCCTAGGTAGGTAAGATGTTATCGTACATGTATAAATGAGGCACAAAAAAGATATATCTCAACAGTCTTACTAGTTTCGCCAAAGCTAATGTTTGAAAGAATTTATAAAAATGGCCTGAAGAAGACAAAAAATAAATGTCCAACAATAAAATTCGACCAAGTTTTCATTGAAATGATACGCCAAGTAATTTTTTATGTACAGTACACGATTAAACGAGTTACCTTATATGAATGATTTACATAAAAAGGAATGTAAAAAAAAATATAAATTCCACGAACATTTATGAAAGTTTAGTAGTACTACCTGGTAAAGACTATTGGTTCAGATAATTTCTATGAAGTTGAAACCATTTGAAGAATTTGAAACATGTGGAAACTTATACCTTTGTATGTCATTGCACTAAACTCATGTACAGAGAGGTGCATCGTTAGAAGATAGCTATGGACAGACTGTCCACAAAACTATTCCCACTTGTGGTACGGGGCTAATTTTTGGGTATGTGTGACCGGTTTTTGGATTGTTTTATGGACAGTCTGTTTAGAATTGGTTTCCATGGTCCTGCGATTGCTTAGAAGACTGATAGGGTTCATAACAAAGATTTTCTCTCTGTGTGAATTTCCTCGTATCGTAAGTCATTAGTCTAGTCGTACGTTTGATTGGATTTTACATTTTTACTTTAAAGGATTGTTTTTTAGTAAACAAAAAGTCTATACGTACGTACCGCCCCAAAAACACCTTAAAAACAGTCATCTCTCACATTCTAAATATAGTGGGGCAAAAAAACGGGACTCCATGTGTTTATCCGAAAATCATTTTACGTTAAGGTATTTTCTTTAGTTTAATTTCCAAGGAACGTTATTTTGAAGGTATTCTTCCGAATCTATACTAGAGTGAAAAAAATCAAACGACTGGCACTCTTTCTGTTTTATCTCTTATGAAGCTTTGGAAGTAACCCCAGAACAGCTAGAAGACTAAACCAACCCTACGCCCTTTTCCTACCCATTCTTGTAACTAAATTCCAAATTTAGATAGCAAGATCATTTAATTTGCTCCAATGTCTCATACTATTGCTATAAAAACCTTAACGCCATAATATTGGTCGAACTACACGTTATAGTGTTGCGGGAACTCAAAATCAAAACAAATGAAGCATTCAGGAACTCTCGAAACTTAAGTAAAAACAAAATTTTACACTGGTAGACAATTAAGAGGTTTTTGAAGTGTAAATGGGAAATTATTCCATAAGCATTTAGCTTGCTTATATATAATATCGGCACGATAAAATCACCTAATTTGTTCACAAGTACCGTGACTACAAAGTATCAACACTCTCCCGATCAATGATCATGCATAAATAATGTCATGGACATGCCTACAGTAATATTTCTAGTTCACCAGCAGAAGCTGATTTTTAAAGAAACCTATTACTGGGGCATTACATTCCAATAGAGGGGTTTCACTTGGATTTCTAGTGACCAAATAATTGATTATGAGGTATTCTTAATTCAATACCAAATGTCTAAAATAACCTTCAACTAAAATAAAAACCTAAAAACTAAAACTAAAACTAAAATCAAAACTTAATTCTCATTCAAAGATCTCTTCTTCTTCTTCTTCTTAACTTCCTCTCCTTCATCAACCATAAATCATTTCCTTTTTTTTTCAATCAAAATCATTTCACCAACTTCGATCAATCGACGGTTCGAAAAACTTATAATCGTCGATTGAATTCTCTATTAAAGGTGCGGAAGAAGCATATTGATAGAAGTTATGGTAATGAACAAACCAATTGCATCTGAAATGGTTAGATTGATTGAAACCGTATAAAAAATTAGGTTTCAGAACTAGTTACGGTTGGGTTTTCCTCAAAAACAACCAACCGTAGCTGTTTTACATTTCGGTTCGACAAAAAAAAACCAGCCGTAATTGATTTACAGTTGGGTTTCGACCTAAAAAACCCATCCGTAACTGGTTTAAAATTGGGTTTTCCTAATTTTACCTAGTTACAGTTAGGAGTTCATCATCACCTAACCGTAAATTTGTCTTACGGTTGGCTACGAAGGAAAAACCCAGCCGTAAACCGCTCTGAAAAGCTAAAAAATTCATTTTTTTTTAACTTACTTTCATCAATTTTGAGAAATAAAAAGAACATTGGTTGGTGATTTAAAATCTAGGGTTTTAGTTAGAAAAAAATCTCCAAAGTTTCTCATTTTTTTTCAACTTTTTCTTCCCACCAAAATCACTTAATATGATTTTTTTATCACTAATTATATAAAAAAATCTTATCAATCTAATTATTAGTTAATTAGATTATTAGCACTACCACTTAAGGGTTGTTTAGTCATTATAAAATTATTTTAGATAAGGGGTTTTTGAAATTACTTATGGGTGACCCGTTTTTGTCCTATTAGGTAAAGCCCCTTTATTGGAATGTGACGCCCCATAATAGGCTTCTTTTTAAATGTTAGCCCATCATTTGCACATCTGCCAGACGCACAAAGCCAATACATATGTATCTCAATAGTCAAACCATTATGAGTTTTTTTTTGATGAATTTTTTGTATGCCGACGAGTTTTAAATTCACATATCACCATCCTCGCCCAATAATTTTTACCATATTACAGTGGGGTCAGCATACACTAAAGATAACATTTCGAATGGTTATAAAATTTAATGATCCATATGATAAATATTTAAGAAATATATATATCATGGAAAGATAAAATTTGTGTCAAAAATAGCCTAGTTGATCGAAGGGAAAGTAACCGGGTATAGTCTAGGTACTTGCGGTCTAATATACGGGAGGTTCAAGATAACACATCACACGAATTTGCCTATTGATCAAACAAAATCACAAAAAAAATCTATGGATGAGCTTAATTAAGAAATGACCATTTTCTATTCGAGCAAATAGAGTGAATGTAATTTGACGGGAATGGAAAATGGAAATGATAGGAAAATAAAACGACCACTTTCTATGGTCGTATTATCTTAATTGTTTCACAATATGCCTCGCGGTTTCTAAAAAATCCAATAATTTTTTATTTATTTTTTTGAAGCATGATAAAATCCAGTAATTGTTGGGAACAATACTACCATCCGTCCGATTGGAAAAAATCTCTACTATCTAGAGCTGGCAAATTAACTCTGATTAACAATGTCTTAGCTAGTCTCCCTGTTTATTACATGTCACTCTATGAAAAGCCCATTTCTGTTATAAGGAAGTTGGAGAAAATCATAAGGGATTTCTAATGGTGTGATAATAAAAGTAGAAAGAAAATTCATCCAGTTAAATGGAATGCTTTATGCGGGAAAAATAAATTTGGTGATCTAGTTATCCTTTCCAGTTTCCTCTATAATTTACCTGAAATTTCATTATTATTATGTGGATTATTACAGCAAGATAAAATATACTTGGAGAATTTGTCAAAAGGCTTAAGAATGAAAGAGCATAGAAATTGATTTCTGCCTAGCTTAAGTATTTGATTAATCTCGCCGACATAGATTTAGACTACTTATTCTTTGTTCTAAGATCTTAGAGATTTATGAATTGGACATTAATTGTCAATTTAGGGTTGATAAAATAAAAATTCCATGATAGGTTTTACTATGGATCAGTTAATTAGGAAAAACACAAAAGTCGGTGTATAGATAATTTGCAATTATGTGGAGTTAGATTATTTGGTGAAGAGGAAACCATAAAAACGAAAGCGACTGATTTAGTAAAACGAAGAAGAAGAGAAGAAATTTTACAAAAATTGATGGATGATCGATATAGTAAAGACTGGTATCGTTTATTTTTTCTATCTACATCTTATTTTCCTTAGTAACCTGAATATAAGAAGGATGATGTCAATTTCTATGCTACATCTTATGTATTTTGAGATGTAACTTCTCAGGAAGCAATTAACAACAAAAATTTGTTTCAATCTGAAATAGCTTAATTACTTCTAGAAGTGGTATACAACATGCTATCCATGGTTTACTTTTGTCCTTTTAATTTCATAAAAGTCGAAAAGTAACTTCTCTACATGCATCAAAATATCCTCTTAAAATTAGAAATTGAAAATAAACTGATTAAAGCTCGTGGAACAGAAATTGAACCCTCAATTGAGTTCAGCTCAACGTTTTAACTAGATGTCTAGTGATTGGACTTGTACCTTCAAAAATCATATACTTCTCAAAATCTTTATCATCCGAGCTCTTTGTTAGTTTTCGATTTTGCTGATTAGTTTCCACCAATATCTCATACGGTTGAAAAATAAACAACTTGTACCCACATGCAATGATCTATGTCTCCTTTATTGTTAGTTCTTTGTAGTTCCCTTTCCAAAACTTGATTAGTTGACCAGATAGGCAAGATGCTAATACATATTTAAAATGCGTTTGAAGAATATAAAGCTCACACTTATTTTCAAAGGAATTTTATAGAATGCCTAGAAGAACGATAAAAAAATCTGGTCACACAATAAAAAAAACCGACCAAATTTTCATCCAAATGATATGTCAAAAGTCATATACTACGCATGTTTTATTTATGAATGAAATAATTTGTTTGAAGTTTTATAATTCATATCTAATCACTTATCACTATATCAAGTTGAGTCTAATGGAGCTTCAAGATGGCATTCAAGACAAAGGAAATAGCTTAAAGCATGAACCACTACGAGCATATGCGCTAAATCATTACTGCAAATAATTTCAGTCTTTGATCTCTCATTCAAGCTTCCTATTGAACCACAGCTTGAAGGAATACTTTATAGCTCAACTTGGAAAATCAGTAGAATTAGCCTAAACAACAAAATTACAGAGTTGCATTGTTAAGTATAGGGCCGATAGTCGTAAATCTTATAGGATTATACTACATAGGTTAACCTGATTTCCTAGAATGTACCCGAGACGAGAGATTTCTAATTTGCTCTCACTAAAACCTAAACTCCACAATTATGAAAATTAGTAGTAACACCAGTGAAAATATATTTGGTATGCTCCTATGTACAATAGCTTCGGTAAAACATTTTAAGAATTTCAAATATATGTGACAGATTGTACATTTGTCCGCCTGATTAGAGTTGCATTAAACTCTCATCGCGTAAAACAAAGATTTGCAAACTTTCTCTCTAACAGTGTCCTCGTCTTAGTCTCATAAATCTTAGTCGTGTGATTGGAAAGAGTCTTCTTATACCCAATGGGAAAGATTCCAATTCTTCTCCATAAAAGCCCTTTTGAGATAGAGTTTCTAGCTTTCACAACAACGGTCAGTAATGTTGTCATATCAACATGGGATTTCTCAAAGGGAGACTAGAATATTATTCCGAAGGACATTTAATGTTTCAGCAGATTGGCTTGGAACTTGGAAGTAGCAAAAGAAAAGTAGCTTAGAGATGAATAAAACAGCATTATCACCAGCTTTGGAAATTTAAGAAAAGATAGAAGGCACATCCAAAACAAAGGCACTCGTTGACCAATTTACTTGATGGATGGATATGTTGTACTTGAGAAATTAGTCTATCGGGTGTTTGGATGAATTTATTTATTTTTTTTATTTTATTTTTGATTGGTAAAGGATTTGGTGTTGATATCACCACCCAATGACCTTATCATTGTACTATAGTGACACCGGTTAGGGTGTTCGGATATTTCTCTCTTCTCTCCTCTCCTCCCCACTCTAGTATCCGTTCACCAAAAACTAGAAACTCAGTCATTTTAGGTTTGCCTGCTCAGATTTGCTCTCTAAAACCAGATCTGAGTAGGTTAATCTTAAAACTTTCTTTTTTCTAGTATTTTCTTTGGGGGTCCAATCTTAGAATCTAAAGTTCATGGAAGCGCTGGCGATAAAAACTTTTTGCTGGCGTTATAGTCAACATCACTCGCTAGAATCTCGGTTGCTTTGTGGTTTCCCTATAGTGGCACAATTAGTTTGCCATGCCACCTGGTATGCCAAACATTTTTTTTTTTGGCATGTGCATAAGAATAGACCTTACTTTAGACTGAGTTATGGCTCTTCCCTGTGAAGAGAAGTGACAGAAAATCGTCGCCTTCCCTCCCTCTTCGCAAGAACCTTCCATAGAAATGCAGAAGGTGGTACGAATCCGAAGTTCAGTGAGGAATTAGTCTCACTGAAAAACTTACTTTAACAAGGAATGATTTTTGGCTCAGTCACTTTTTCCCATTTTTTGAGCTTTTTATATTATTCCCTTTGTTTGAGGAAAAGAGTTGGAGGTAGTATTTTTTTTTT